>PITA01004139.1:0-127712 GCA_004023965.1 Spilogale gracilis | reverse complement strand
ACAGTCTCTTTAATAAATGGTGTTGGGAAAATTGGACAGCTACGTATAGAAGAATGAAACTCGACCATTCTCTTACACCACACACAAAGATAAACTCAAAATGGGTGAAAGACCTTAATGTGAGGCAGGAATCTCTCAAAATCCTAGAGGAGAACATAGGCAATAACGTCTTTGACATCAGCAACTTCTTTCAAGACACGTCTCCAAGATTCATTGTTCATGCATCGCACCTTTCCAAAGGCAAAGGAAACAATCATCAAAACAAAGAAGCAACCCATGGGATGGGAGAAGATATTTGCAAATGACACTACAAAGGGCTGATACCCAAGATCTATAAAGAACTCTTCAAACTCAACACCGCCCCAAAAAGATAATCACATCAAAAAATGGGCAGAAGACATGAACAGACACTTCTCCATAGAAGACATACAAATGGCTAACAGACACATGAAAAAATGTTCATCATCATTAGCCATCAGGGAAATTCAAATCAAAACCACATTGAGATACCACCCTACACCAATCAGAGTGGCCAAAATTAATAGGACAGGAAACAACAAGTGTTGGAGAGCCTGCAGAGAAAGGGGAACTCTCTTACACTGTTGGTAGGGATGCAAGTTGGTGCAGCCACTTTGGAAAACAGTGTGAAGGTTCCTTAAAAAACTAAAAACAGAGCTACCCTATGACCCTGCAATTGCACTACTGGGTATTTACCCCAAAGATATAGATGTAGTGAAAAGAAGGGCCATATGGACCCCAATGTTCATCGCAGCAATGGCCACAATCGCCAAACTGTGGAAAGAGCCAAGATGCCCTTCAACAGATGAATGGATAAAGAAGATATGGTCCATATATACAATGGAATATTATGCCTCCATCAGAAAGGATGAATACCCAACTTTTGTAGCAACATGGACTGGACTGGAAGAGATTATGCTGAGTGAAATAAGCCAAGCAGAGAAAGTCAAGTATCATATGGTTTCACTTACTTGTGGATCATAAGGAGTAACATGGAGGACAGCGGGAGAAGGAAAGGAAATGTGAACTGGGGTAAATCAGAGAGGTAGACAAAGCATGAGAGACTCTGGACTGAGAAACAAACTGAGGGTTTTGGAAGGGAGGGGTGGGGGGATGGGAGAGCTTGGTGGTGGGTATTAAGGAGGACACGTATTGCATGGAGCACTGGGTGCGATGCATGAACAATGAATCTTGGAACACTGAAAAAGAAAATAAATTATTAAAAAAAAATACTTATCCCATAAAGGCTCTATGAGGACTAAGGAAGATGATCTATGCAAGCACTTGGCATGGCACCTAGCATATAGTCAGGGCTCAACACCTATTAGCAGTCATTATTATTATCAGTTGTTATTAATATTGCTATTCTGGTTCTTTTTGTTGTTGTTTTCTGTCCTGGAGTATATAAGTAGACCCCTGTCCTCCCTGTCTCATCTGGGAATACCACTGCCTGTTCTCGGAGACACTGACATTTGCTCTGACCCAGCCCTGGCTCCCAGGCAGGCTTGGGTGTGAACCGAGGCCAGGGCTGTGCCAGGGCAGGCCAACTAGAGGCTCCGTGTGGATGCCACGGTGTTAGTCCAGAACTGAAGTGGGCTCTGTGGTGGGGACAAAGGGTCCTCGAAGAAGCCATCAGCTGTTTCTCTGCTAAGGCTCTGCTTACCATTCTGACATCCTGGCCATTCTGAACAAAAGCAGACTCCCACCCCCAAAAGAAAGAAGACCCCACTGTTAGCATGGCAGAATGTGCCAGCAAATCTCTTCTACCCCTTCTGCATCTGCCTCCTTAAATGCTCCTGAGGAAAAGGACCATGCCATTTTCATTTCTGCATCAAGCAGAGTGGTTGGCTTCTAGGAGGTGCCCGATAACCAGGAGAGCAATAAGTAGCTGAATGAATGCTCGAGAGTCAATGATCAGCGATTTTGACTAGCTGTAATTGTGACATTATCCTCAGTGCTTAGCATTTTGCTGCGATTTCCTGAATGAGAGGGTAAGGGGGTAATGAAGTAGAGTTTACAACTGGCTCATAAGCCACTGCGTGGAAGGTTCTCTGCAGGAAAACTGCATCTGGCAAGTGTGTGAAGATACACACTCTCACGCAGGCACACATGCACACGCTGCAGGCAGCCCTCTGTACTCTCCGCACCCACAACCTCCCCTACCCCCATATCTCACATCTGAGGGAAACATTTGTTACCATCAGTGAACCTCCACCCACACATCATCACCCCCCGAGTCCACGGGTTCCATTAGCGTTCATTCTTGGGAACCCAGTGGGTTTTGGCAAATGGACACAATGTATCCGCCCTTGCAGTGTCCTGCTCATCGCTCTCTGCCCCCTGCCCTCTCTCCTCCTCTCTACCCGCTCATCCGCTCAGTGTCTCAATTCTGCCTTTTCCATTCAGACTGGTTTCTTTTACCCATTTAAATTTCCTCCATGTCTTTTCATAGCTTGACAGCTCATTTCTTTTTGGTGCTGAATAATATTCCCGTGCCTCTAGTTTTCACCTACCGAAGGATGTCTTAGGCGATTCCAAGTTGGGGCAACTATGAATAAGGCTGCTACAAATACCCAGGCACAAGTTTTTGTGTTGACACAAGGTTTCAGGGCATTTAAATGTTTTTACATGACAGCGACTTTAAAGGAATTTAATGTCAGACTTTCTCCTGAGACTACTGGTAAGACTGATACTTGTTTTTGCCTGTCTCCCTCCTTTCTGCTATCAGGACCCTGACTTTTTCCTTCAGAGAACCAGACTTCCCCCAAGTTTTGTGCATGTGGGGAGACTGCTCATCCCCCCTGAGGGTGACAGGTGACAAATTCTTGCCAAGAGCACAGCCTCTCCTGGGCCACAGCGACGGGCCCAAATCCGGACAAAGGACCCCAGATGGGCCGAGCAGAAACAATGAGAATCTGCCCTGGTATTTTGCTGAAATTTTTACTAAAGAGTCATTCTCCTTCCATTGGCTAGCTAAACAGATAGAAAGGTTAGCATATGTGAATGCTGCTGGCATGTGTGCCCATGTTTTGGGAGGGTCTGCTTGAGAAGGAAGCCAGTAGAAAGGGAAGTAGAGATGAGAGGTGGGAGGGGGAAGGCAGATTCTCTATGACGTGTTTTTGAGCCTGGATCCAGCTGTACCTCAAACTGATATCCTTGGAACCCCCCCCCCCCAAAGTAGGCCAGTTCAGGTTTTCTCTCTCTTGCACATCAGAGGCTCCTGGGTTACGGGTAGGAAGTGGGCGGGTGCAGGGCTACGCTGAGAGACTGAGATGGTAGAGCTAAGGAAGACCCCTCACCCCCACCGCACGCCTTCTGCAGCCCTGGTGCACTGACCTTGACTCTCTGCCCCTGCTGGTGGGGGAGAGATTTTCCAAAGTGGCCCCCTTATTCTGGGGCGAGGAGGTGGTGAAGGAGTTCCCTGAATCGGAGGTGTCGCCACAGTTGAGCTCCCGGCTCTTGGCGAGGCCCCCAGTGGGGCTCCCCTTCTCTTGACCCCGCGACCGAGCTGAGCCGATTTGCGCGGAGGGCGGTGAAGACGTGTCATTGCCTGAGTCATACTCCTGGGAGCGTCCTCGGGATGTGGTGGGCGGGCTGGCTGTTTTGGTAAAGAGGTCAGCTGCAGACCCCGACCCAGTGATCTGAAAGCAAAAAGACCCGTTGGACACTGCTGATTGCTGGGTCTGTGCTCTGCGTCTAAATAACCAAGAAATGTTTACCGTCATGATGCACTGTAACGAAAGGAAAGAGAGAGAGAGAGAGAGAGAGAGAGAGAGAGAGAGAGAGAGAAGAGGAAAGAGAGATGCCAAAAACAAAAAACAAAAAAACAAGAAAAAACCCAAAAGCACAAATTCCTGAAAGACTTCCACAGAAAGGAAGATATTTTTCTTACCCCCTGCTAGAATAAGTGGAAGATAGATTTAGGTATCATGCAGAGAAAAAGCATGCGATCCAGATTAAACCAAAGAAAAAGGAAATTATACAAAATTTAATTTCTAATGAATTAACTCAAAGAAAAGTGACAACTTAATCGAAAGAGGGGTGTTTCACACCCTTAACCTAAAACAATAATAAAAATAAAGGAAGGGGGAGGGGAAAAGAAATGGGACAATGGGCATGAAAAACATATATCTTTTAACTTAAAAAAAAAAGAGAGATAAAGCCAAAATTTTAAACTTCAACCAAATCCTCAATCAATTTTTTTTTTAAAGAAAAAGTTCCCTGAATAGAACCCTAAACAAATATCACATGGGGAAAAGAAATGAAATAAAGAGAGGTTTTGTTTTGTTTTGTTTTAAAATATAAAGTCAAGGTCACAAAATGACATTTTAGTAGTTTTCAACTAAAGGGGAAAAGAAAGGGGGACAAAAAAAAAATGGAAGTCAAACAGTCTGACTGAAAACAAACGAAAAAAAAGCTCTCTATGGATATTTGTGTGTGTCCTTTTCCCCCTGAAGAAGGCAGCTAAGGCTCTCGAGTGGCTTCTAATAAATTCTCTCATGTCTTTGCGGATTATATCCACTTACCAAGCAAGAGCTCCTCCTTTAGTAGGTAGGTAAGGTGTAAGAGAAAGGGAAGAGCGGGCAACGTGAGTCCATCATTAGAGTCGAAAATGACAAGAAAAAACACACACCTTTCTGCACACCCTCACACTTGGCCCTGAGTTTTGAATTTTGGTTTTTCAGTGTTCCTGCTAGGTGAGGCATCAGCTCTGTTTGGTTTTCTCAGTAAGGGGACCTCAAGCCATCAACACTAACTTCGTCAGTCCCTCGGTGCCCAAGCTGGATCAAGAAACCCTTGCTGAAAATGCAGTGGGGGCCAGGGCTTGCCTCTGTGGAGGTGTCAAGACTTCGAAGATGTGCCTGGGACAAAAGGGTGTCGGGAGGGGCCGGGACATTTGGCCTTGGGGTGAGTGGGAATAGGGAGCCTTCCCAGAGTCCTGTATGGGTCTGATCTGGGACAGATGGAGGAGGAACGGAAGTTGAACAAGCTCTTGGGAAGGCAGTGGTGTATTTAGAAGCACAGTGGATGGCTTTCTTTAAATGTTCAGAGCAGTGTCACGGCTGTGATGACACTGTGGTCCCTGCTAACAGTTCTGTGCTTATTTGGCTGTGGGCAAGAGGGACTCCTGCCCTGGGCCTCCTCCAGCAGTAACCATCCTAATGCAGCAAGAAACCTGTGGAGCCGGGAGGATGCTACCTGGAAACCACTTTCCCTGAGACCACCTTATAGGTCTCTGAGATCCCAGAATTCTGTTTAAATGGCCTCTGATTCCCTTCTAGGGTCTCTGCAGGCTCATCTGTGGATCTATTCTCCCAGGGACACACCAGGCTTCAGGTACGCATGCTCTCAGATCCAAGGGTGGCCATTTGGACAGAGCTCTGATGTTCAGGTTGAGGCGTCCACGTGCACATGTGGGAGGCCCATGGTGTTGGTTGGTGCAAGTGGTAGGAGGAAAAAGGGAGCGGCCAGGGCCTTGAGGCAGGATCCCCTCCCTCCCAACCACCACCATACTGTCATGCTGTGGCTGGCCACTCTGAGGGATGTGAGATTCTAAAATCAAATCCGACTTTCCAGATTGTTTACAAGGTATGTTTCCCAAGACAGGAGAACGTATTATGTTAATGATTGCTGGCTCGATTTATAAACATGGAAACATGTAGTATGTGCGGCTCCTTCCCTACTCTTGCCCTGGGCCCCACGCATGTTAGTGAGGTCTCACCCTCAAAAGCCTGCTTCCCTCCCACCCGTGGTTACTTGTACCTTGGGCCTAAAGGAGTGGGACTTTGGGGCTTTCTTAGAGAATCATTTCTGCCTTCTCAGTAACTGGCCCTGAGGGTGAGCCAGACGCCGGAGCTGGGAGGATAACGGCACGCCTGCCAGCTCAGGATGTCAGCTTCCAGGCCGGGGAGGCAGAATGTCCTTGGTGGGTTCTCCCAGGAGCCTTTGCACACCGACAAGGTGATGGTTCAGCTTTACCAAGTTCTACTCAGCGTGGCTGCTACTTCGTGTGCCTGATGACCTGGTGAGCTTTGCTTTGGGAAAAGGGACCTCGAAAGAATACTGCTCATGTGGAGTTTTGTTGAGTGCAGCTTCTTTAAAAACAATGTAAAGGCCCTGTTCCCATTCAGCTCCTCCTTTTTGTCTTCCCATATGCAGTGTGGATGCTGTATCTTGCCCGCTCTGGGGGTTCAATGGCAACGTGTGTATTTCTACGACCTCTGTCAGGAATGAGAACGCATCATGGGGTCTGATGGGCTCTCGGACTGGGCCTTGCTCCAGGGATGGGTAGAGATAATCTTTGCCTCAGAGATGGTGAAGCTCTGGTGGCCAGTATATCACAAATGAATGAGGGAAGCCCTTTGTGGAGGGAGCCAGGCTGGAAGGTCACTCTGTCAGAGGGACTGTGAGGGTAACGGCTTCCATTATCTATCCATCATAACGAGGCACTACCTGGGGGTATCCAGGCTGCCCTTCCTTTCCCCAGGTACTTGTTCCCAGCCCTGTCAGTTTCAAAGCATTTACCCTGGTGCATCACAGGTCCCCATGGGCAAGGATTTCCTAAGCGTGAGGCCCCTCCAGGCTCGTGGATACCGAAGGGAACTTTGCCCTGTTCGTCTTCTCACCCCACGCCCTGAGCTCACAGACATACTTTCAGTGCATCCCCACCTGACCGTGACCATTATCCACACGTAACTTGTGTGATTAGACCTGAGAGGTGTACCAAGCATCATATTTTTCCATCCTCTCCAGTAAACAGAGATAAAGGTCCAATGAAATGTTCTCATTGGGTTGACCCTCATGTCTGAAAATACCAACATCTCCTGCTTATTTAAAAGTCCTATTTCTTTGGATGAATATAAATTCTTCGACATGGTTGACAATATCCTTTATAACTCAACCCCAGTATTTGACAGGTCTCCTCTCTTCTACATACCCTCACTGTAGCCCCCACAACCTAAGCCGGTCAGTTAGAATTTTCTTGGTTCTGCCACCACATTTCACTCTCCCAACCCCAGGCCATTCGCACATGCCATTTCCTCTGCCTAGAACATTCTTCCCCATTACTCCATTTCACATGGCTAAATTTATACATCCTCCAGGTTACAGATCCCCTCCTCTAGAAAGCCTTCTCTAATCCCCCAGGTCAGGATGGCACAACACTCCATTGTTCATTCATTCATTCGATCTTTCATTCATTGACCCTTTGAAAAATGACATTTACTCTTTTGAAAATGAATGGCTTCTGTGTGTCAGAGCACTGCTACTCAGTGGGGTAACTGCTTGTCTTATTGCCTGTCTCTCCATCTGAGTGGGAATTTGTTGAAGGCAGGAGCCATGCATGACCAGTTCAGTACTGTACCCAAGTAACCAGCAGTGACTGGCACAGAGTAAGTGCTCACTAAATGTGGCTAAATGAACACAGCTGCTCCATCGGCTCTTACAAGCCTGAGCTTGGAAGCCTGGGCCCGTCCTAAGTTGATTCGGTGGTGAAGATGGCTGAGTGATCAGGCCCTGGTAAGGTCCAACTGGGTAACTGCCAACTTTGGGAATTTGATGGCTTTTTAAAGGAGGGAATGGCCCCCATCAAATTCAAAATAGTTCTAAAAAACTAGGTGGATTCTTGGCCGAAGGCTGGTGTCTTGAGACCAGCTCAGGGCTGGCTGTGTGATCAAGAGATAACCTTTAGAACAGAGTTCCAGGCCTGTGGCAGAGAGAAGGAACACTGTCTGTTCTTTCTCTCCTTCCTGGCCCTCCTGAGACTCAGCTTCCTTAGAGACAGCACCCAGAGGCTGTGTCGACACATTCTCAACAGCTTAATTTCCAGGCTGCGGTGGGGAGCTCCAGATCTGGGAAGACCAGATGAGACAAGCTGTGCTTGGTCTCCTTACTTCCCTTCCACCCTCTACTACCCTGGGAGGCCAGCTTAAAAAATGGGCTCCGGCTGGCCATTTGCACATAACAGGGCTGTTAGCCTGTACTTTGTTCACGTTATAAAAAGGTACTCCCTGTGGTCAGGCAAATCTGGATAGTTTAATGGCCTCTTCGTTTCAGACTCCATCTTCTCTAAAGCTCTCTATTCACCCCATGCAAAGAGGAGGAAAGATATTGAGGGGAGCCAAAGACTGAATGCGTGCACATGTGTGTGTGTGTGTGTGCTGGAGGTGTGTGACAGCCGTGACTGATGCGAAGGAGACCTTCATGATAGGCAGACAACAGAGGCCTCTGTGTTCTTGTCTCTGCTCCTTCCTAGACAAGTACTCAGTCACATAAGATGCCAACAGTTGTCACTCACTAACATGACAAGATGGCTCCTACTTGCTCCTCATTTAGATAACAGCCCTCTCAAAATTCATCTTTGAAGAGTTCTTCATCTGTTGGGAATTTCTCTTCTAAGCATTAACTGACCTTTGCCTTTTCATCACAGCTAGGCTGCAAAACAGTGCTCAAGATACTTGCTAGGAGTCGTCATTCTAGACTCACCATTGTCCGGTAAGAATGCCCTCCTGGTACCTGGTACCCCTGTTTCAGACCTGAAACCCTCATACCAGGAAACTCTTCTTGGGTCTACTCTGGCCCCTTCCCCCATATCAGCCTTGCCCTTCTTTCCCTGTCTTCACAAAGGCCTACCTCTTGGGCTTGGCATAAAAACTCAGCCCCCTGTAAGAAGTGCTTAATTACCAAGTGGAACCCCCCCGAACCAAAAAACATCTGTCTTAATATGGATTGTCCCCAAAATCAAGACAGGAATTTAAATGCTACTAGCTGATCTGAGAGGACAAGGAACTTCCGTAGGGGAGTGGGGAAGTGAGATGAGGGAGGAGAGGAGCCAGTGAAAGACGGGTCATCAAACCAGCTGGAGGGCAGCTGGAGGACACTCTGGGAGCCAGCGAGGAACTGACCCAACCAAGGAGGGAGCTGAGGTCTTTATACACCAGTGCCCCACCACTCCTAGGCCGAGGACTGCACCCGGCAGGTGTCAGTTCTCTAGGGTGTTCATAGTGCCACGTGGCCAACCGAAGTAGTCTCTGGCGGCCAGAGAGCATCTTCCAGAAGCTGGAGGCTGGCCACGCGTCTTGAAGCGGAGAGAGCGAAGGGATATAAATGAACAGCATCTGCTTCAGCGCCCCCAGGTTCCCACTGGAAAACTGACAGGCCAAGTTCCATTGTGTTTCAGCTAGCTGTCCTTTAGCCCACTTAGTATAGATGTACTTAGATACGTAGCCTGCTGGACAGTAAATCTGAATTAACTGCCAACATTGTAGAATGGGGCAGTTTCACATAACAGCTCTATTTGTAGTCTGTGCTGAAGAGTGAGCTCTGACGACACTGGGTCCGCAGCCTTGCTGGCTAATAATTGGCTCAAGAGAATTGCGGCTGCCCAGCCCCATGCGACCCCAGTTGCTTTTATCTATTAACTGCCTGGTCCCTGAGACCTCTGAGTTTGTGACCCTCTGTTCTGAATGTTCGCCAGCACCTCGACCACTCCGCAGGAACCACGAACACGGCCTCCCCAGTGCCCCAGCTCTCCCTTCCAGAACTATGAAAATGGGTTGTTCCATCTTCCCCAGCTCGATCCTTTTCATCCCTTTTGGACTTCTGCCAATGGAAGGAGCCAAGAGACCAGAGCCATTAAAGCCATATCCAGATCCTGGAGCTATGACAAGCTTTTCCCTCCCGGATCAGGAATGCCAATCTCAGACTTTTTCTTTGCCCCCAAGGACAAACTAGTTCACAGACTCATGGCCATCGGAAGAAGGCAAACAAGCATTTCCCCTTTAGTCCCTTGGCCCCCTCCAATGTGAAGCTCCGATTTTTTTTTTTCTCTTGAAATCATAAGCTTGACTCATCTCCTTGTTCCCTAATATACTCAATGTTAACACTTGGGTTTTTCTAATAAGTAATTAAATCCCCCCACCACTAACTCCAGCTCCTGGCATTTCACTGGGAGTCTCTCTCTTGGCCCTCCAGGGAAGCTGGCACTGTTATTTATTGTTTTTGTTTCAAATCATTATTTAATCAAGAACGGGGAAAAAAAGGCAACCTCTCACTTACACTTCAAAATTTAATTTCAGCTGAGTTCTGAGATCAAGAGGCAGCACGGCCTAATAGGTTACAAAAATACAATCAAGAAGAGAATTCCAATTAAACTGAACAAGTCCATTTACTGAGCTTCAAATGGCCCCATGGAGAGAAATGGCTATAAATTTTTTTTCCCCTCCCTGCCATATGGGGGACTGGAAATTCTCATGTGAATATAGAGCTGCGTGGAGGAGCTTTTAGCTAGAGGGTTCTGGTTATTCCTTAAAAAGAATCCTTTTGTTCCACAAAGACATTAAGTTTATTTTCCTTGCTGTTGTTCATCTTTCTTTGTACACTAATTAGGAAGACAGAAAAAAGAATGGGTTTGTTGACCTCTGGGAGTCTGGGTGAGAGGAGGCAGGATGTGGGGAGGGCAAGATGACAGAGTCCTTCAGGGCTGGGGCATCCCATGGGGCAGTGCACTGCAATTGGCCTTGGGCCCAAGCAAGTGCCTGGCCTCCTCTCTCTCTCCCCACCCCCAATCACTGGCAGCAGCTTTAGGGGGCCTCCAGCCCACCGGTTCCTAAAAATCTCCATAGGAATCCAGTCAGACGAATTCCGCACCAGCCCAAATTAAATGGACAAAAGTTAAGTTCAACGTAATGAGTTTTTCATCCAGTTTAAATACTTTTGATTTAAGGGCTCATCCTTTCTTTGGAGGTCATGCCAGTACTACCTCTTCTGGTGGTAAGATGCCACTTTTGTGATAGAAAACGGTGGTTTTCTTTTATTCTGAACGGACGCGGTAGAAGGAAAAGTTGACAATGCTATGCCACTTTCCATTAAAAAAACCCAACCACCACCGCAGGTCCCACTAAGTCCCTGTCTCATATGGCCCTTTCTCCGCATTTCTGCTCTCCCTCTTCTCAAAACTGCAGTGAATGGTGTGGCGCATTTGAGTCTCTTGGGTGAGTGAGAGCTCAAAGGCTTTTGCAGAATACAGGAGAGCCTGGGTCAGGGGTCTGAAGGCCAGGGCTACCATACGCTTTCCCCTGTCTGCAAAGTGGCATGCATCCCTGCATTCTGCCTTTCTCCTAGGCTCGCTCTGAAATTCACCTCAGACGACGGACATGATTAAGCTTTTTGAGTCCAGAGATACTTCAAAAACATAATATCTGGGTTTATTCAAGGCCAGCTTAATAAAACCAGTGTGATGACAAATAATAATGCTAGCAATGATTGCATATTGAGTGTTAGTTACGTCCCAAGCATTGGGCTGAGTTTCTCACAAAGAGCCGAAACTCCACGAGGGTCAGATCCTTGTCTGTCTGTTCATGGCTCTCCCCCCAGTGCCGGGAGCCATGCCTAGCACACGGCGGGTGCTGAATGCATGTTTCTTAAATGAATGGATCCCCGAACTCACTCCATTCTCACAACCACCCTATGAAGTAGGTATGATTATCATCCCAAAGTACAGATGAGGACGCTGAGGCCCAGGGAAGTAAAATGACACAACGGAAGTCATGTCATTAAGCACATGGACTCTGGGGGCAGACGTTCTGGGTTTGAATCCTAACTTCTCCATTTCATTTAGCTGCTCTTCACCGAATTGTTCTAGGCCATAGAACAGGGCCGCCATGTTCTAGGCGCCCACTAAAATGGACATATTAGCGGAAGCTCCCTTGAAGGGCTATTGTAAGAAATAGATGAAGTGGCGCGTGTAAAGAACTCAGCCTAGCACCTGGCCGTAGGAGATGCTCTTGTTGGCATTGGCTGTTGTCGCCCAGGGTCACCCAGGGTCACCCAGGGAGACAAGACCAAGACCCCAGAGTCTACAGATCTGCCTCAACGCCCAGGACTTCATCACTGCACTCTACTGCCTCCTCTTATTGGCAGGTTTCAGGAGGAAATCTTTTTGGACCTCAGGTTCTTTCTGCTCTCCTCCTTGTTCTTGTTCCTCTCCTTCTTCTCCTTCCTTTTCCTCTTCATTCTTTTTCTTCCTCTTCTTCCTCCTCTCCTCCTCCTCCTTCTTCCTCTTCTTGTCATGGCATCCGCAGGTTTTTGTTGGCAAAGAACACATGGGAACTCCTGGCTCAAGCTGGAGGCAGGAGGAGGAGAAGAGGAGCCTGTGCTGCTCCTGGGTCTAGCTGCCATCATGGTCAGCCCTCTTCCAGATCCCCTCTCTGGTGAGGGCAGATGTGACAGAGAGCCCCATGCTAACAGGGAAAGGGCTTGGCTAAACCTTGGCGCCACCAACCTCTCTGTGATCTAATTGGTCCTCTGGTTATCAGAGTAAGCTTCTGAGACACAAGCCACGATTCCTAGCAGTTCCCCTTCCTCCCGACGGGGCCACCTACTGCAGTCACTTCAGCTCTGTGAGCCCGCTTTCCTGACTGCATCTGTCTCAAAGAACTGCTTTGTGGATAAGGTAGCAACAGCAACAACAACTGTGTAAAGTATGGGACAGTTTCTAGTTACTTCGCTTTGCTCTAACAAAGTACCTGCTACACAGAGGTATCTTCCCCTCCCTTTATCCATCAGTTATGTCAGTTTGGTGAGCCCATTCTTCAAAGCCTAGCTCAAGTGTTCCCTTATTTGTAAACCCTCTCAGGCACCGTCTCGTTCTTCCTCTGTGGTCCTATTCCACACTGTACTTCCTTCCTTCCATCACCACCAGGGTTGATAGCTTGGATAACCAGCAACTGATGGGGTGTGGACACTGCCTCATCTCAAGGCAGCGGGTATCCCCCTAGTTGCTGAAATGTGAGGAGGTCCCGAGGTACCAGGGGAGGGAGGGAGTGGCTTTGGGGACTTGAGGGTAAGGTGGTGACAGGGTCTACTGACCAACTAGTATGCAAGTTTTTGAGTATTTGACAACTGAGGAGGAACTGGTGCTCACTGACTCAATCTCAGCCCTAATTACAACACACATCTCACTATAGCACAGCCTCTGTTGACTACCAGACTGAGCTCTGGAGTTCAGGAAGAGCGTTTTATTCATCTCTGTCTCCCTGATGCCTTGAACAGAGATGGCTGAGTGGAGATAAAGAACATGAATGAGGCTGTGAAGGGTCCCTAAATCATCTCCTTGGGACCCTCCATTTGGATTTGGGCTCTGGCTGCGCAAGAGGGCTTCAGGTTATCTTTAGCTCACCAACTAGGATTTCAATAGGCTACAACCTCGAATTTGCATATTCATTTATGCAAATATCCCCCTTGATGTAATGTGCCTGTCCTTGATTTTTTAAAGAGCAGTGCACTGGAAACACCTGCAGTGGAATGTGGCAGGAACCAGGGTGTAGAAGACCCCCACACTCAGGCTCCTGCTTATCCCCAGAACCCCAACTCTTGCCCTGGAATTCTACTTCCATCCCCAACTCATCTTTGTTTCCTGCTTCCTTTGGCTGATTGTTTCTCGGCACTAGTTTCTGAGTTGTTGCCTTCTCTGCCCTAACCTAATGCCTACCCTAGGATTCCTTCCCTGCCTGCCACTTCCCACCTCATCTCAGCGTCTCTGCTCAGCTGTTATAGACACAGATCGGTCTATATTCACTGGATCCTGAGATTCGTGGTGGAGCTGACCCATGATAGAGGTTTTGGGAGATAACTGGTACATGTGAATGAGGGATTGGATGGATTCTTCAGGGGCGGTGACTCTGCTGTTGAGCCCGGCGCTTGGCACAGGGGTCCCTCAGGAAACCTGGGGTCCAACCTGGTACCTTCGTCCATCTCTGCCTTTTGCAGGAGAGAAGAGGAGAAAGGGTCTAGTGTGGAGGACACGTGGAGGGCTAGACAGGGATATCTGATGCCCCCAACTCAGAAAACCACGAATGGGGTGGGGCAAGCCATTAGGCCTGCAGCTGCTATTTAGGATGGAGGAAGCTGAAAGTAGAGGAAAGAGCGGGCCCTGGCTCTGGTCCCCAAGTCATGCATGGACGAGTCCACGCCTGGAGCCACGCCATTATTACTAGGACTACTCCTACAGTTACCAGCGCTGCTAACCATTGTCGCTGCCCCGCTATCTCCATGGTTACTCCTACTGCTGCCGCTGCTGTTACTAGCAGTGACCAGGAAACAGCATCTCCCCACTTGTCTGTTGCAATCTAAAACTTTTACTTACATGAAGTCACTGAACCCCCATACCATACCTCCTACAAGGCAGGTCTCACTGCTCCCCTCGTTTTACAGGTGTAGAGAATACTGAGGCACAGAAAGGTTATAGAACTTGCTCAAGTCCCACGGTTGGTAAGTGTAGAGCCCGCCTAGGATGCTACAGTCCTAACACCCACAAACATTTGCTGAGTTCTGCCCCTGTGCCAAGCACTGTGCTTGACCGTTTAGACTTTACTCTTGTATACACAGCAGGGGTTTTGAAGAAGACTTATTCTCTGCATTTTTTTTTTTTAACAGATGAGGACATAGGGACTCAAAAAGGTTTAAGTAACTCTCTGCAGCTCAGAGCCAGAATCTGATGGCGTCATCACAGCCCCGTGTTTTGACTTGGACTTTCCATGGTCCATGGAAGGTTATTTCTCTTCTGTGACTCTCAGGTTCTCGGTCTCTCTTCTTGCAGTCAGGGCAGTGAGCTAGATGAGCTCTTAATGTCTGTCCCTTCTAGGTATGGGGAGCTTTCAGCTCTTCTGATAGGGACTGGGCCCATGGGAGACACTGAGGCTTTAAGAACCAACAGCCAATCTGCACCCTCACTAGCCGGTGTGCCAGGACCCCACTTTTTTTTTTTTTTCCTTTCTGAGGAACACCCAGCCTTTTGCAACATCTTGATAGACCCAGCCTGTTAGGAAACCATCCCAGGCTGGTGATCGAACAAGCCAGCAACTCCCAATAGCACTTTTTTAGTGAGGGTCAGTGGGGGCCACCAAACGGGCTGCCACAAATACCAGGATCAGAAATACTGGGTGATTTTGAGTCACTTCTTCTACCTCTTATGACTTTTATTTTGAACTGATTTCTAACTTTGCAACAATTCCCTTGGGAGAAAAATGAGATCGTTAAGCCCATTTTCCAGGTGAGGAAGTTGAGGCTGGGAGGGGTAGAAGGAATTTGTCCAGCCAAACCAAGACTCCCGCCCAGGCCTCCAGACTCTGCCATGCTGGAAAGACCTTTTATAGGAAATCAGAGGCCGGGGGGTGGGGGATGCAGGTGTGCATTGCCCATCTTCAAAATACCTAGTAACCACAAGACACCTCTACAAAGAGGGGGGCCTGGGGATGCTGGGGATGGTTCCAGCCAGGCAGAGGATTGGGGTAAAATGAGACTTTGGCAGCACAGGGTGCTTGACTGGTAAAGAAGAGTTACCCGGAATGCACCGTAGGTGACAACGTGCATCAACCAGGCCCAACTAGTGTTTATCATCGCCTTCCCTTCCTCGACCTTCCTGCGAGCACCCCGAGCTTCTCACTTGCACCTCACCTGAAATTCTCAGATTCACCTGTCAATGTTGCATCTCCTCCCGTGTATGTATCTGTCCCTTTCGCATCAACAAAAGGCCTTCGTGTACTCTCTTATTGGATGCCCCCAACAAGCCCACGTGAAAGTGGTTATTATTGCAAATTTACCAATGAGAACACTGAGTTTCAAAGATGAGAAGGACCTTCCCCAAAGCCACACAACCAGGGAGTAGCAAAGCTAGGACTCGAGTTCAACTCCAATCCTGAATCCCAGCATCAGACTGTCTGAAGTCACATTCCGGCTCTTCCTTGTGGACCCGGAGTGTCGCGGGATCCCACTCAACGTGGGGCTGCTATATGGCATTCCTAACCTCTCTGAGCCTTGCTTTTTCCATCCTCTCTGTTGGGAGGGACCAGGGAGAGCAACCATGCCCTCGATGCCCTGAGACCTCGTGCGGACACTGGAGAGGACACAGATCAAGCACTATGCGCTCCTTGAAGGAAAACTCTCACACACATTCAAGGCCATGTTTCTATAGGTGAAATCAAGCCCCGGCAGCTCATCAGTGCTGCAGGGGAGCCGGGGCGAAGGACACAGACCTCACTGGAAAGCTGGAATGCCTCGGCTACATCGAAGACCCTCTCTCCTCCTTCCTCCCGAGGTGTCTCCTCATGCATTCCTGCAGGGCTCCCTCTGGAGACCAGCCTGTACTTTTCAATGCTCCCCCTATAGAAAGCCTGGATACTTTAGCTTTACTTCCTCCCCAACCGAGGACTGCCAGAGGCTTGGGAATGACCGCGTGGTGGAAGGCTGAAAGCCAGTGGGGTGTCCGCCCAAAACCGAGTTAGAATGTGCCGTATGCTGCCCTGAACTCGTGCCTCCACCTCCCCCCAGTGTCCCAGCCAAGACTGGCCGGGGCGGCCGTGTGAAATACTTACTACACCCCTGGCTGACCGGAGGCTGAGCATCTGGAGGGGCTGGCTGGGCGGGTGGCTGGAGCGGGCCTCGGGGCTGGCCTTGCCGAGGGTCCTGGAGCAGCGGCGGGAGTGCCTTCGGCGGGACTTCCGCCCTTCCTCGGGGGACCTGCCGCGGTGCCTGGGGGACCAGGAGAGAGCGGAGTGGGTCTTCGGAAGCGGAGTATGGCAGAGGGGTGGCTGCAGGGCCCGTGGGATCGGAGGGCTGTAGAACGTGTCTGGGTATGCTTATATAAACGACACGTGCTCCCATCCCTCCCCTCCCCACCTGCTCATTCATTCATTCACTCCTCCTCTCCTCTGTTCGTTCCACCTTGTCTGGGGGGCTGGGAATGCAGGTGGGGAGACCGAGAACATCCCAGCCTGGTCTGCTTTAATGTCCTGGGTGTGCGGGATGGTCTGTCGGTGTCTTTGTATGTGACCGCATGCTATGTCTGGGCGTGTCCATCTGTTTTGTCTAGGAATGTGGCAGTGCCTATCTGCATGCCTTCGCCTGTGTGACCTGGACATCTGTAAGACGCATCCTAGTGACTGTCCCCCAAAACTTCTGAGAAAAAGTAGCTGACAAGAGTAACGAGGAGGCCTTCTGTAAGCTCGTCAGACATTGGGCTGCCCTGTCTGCCGCGGAAAGGGAAGGAGCCTCTGACTCTCTAGAAAGGGGAGACTTTAGACCCTACCGGCCTCTTAGCTCCGGGCCCCAATTGTAATAAAGGTAACACTCCAGTGATCTGCAGCCCCTCTCAGGGCAGTTCTCAGCCCTCTCCAACTTGAGGACACAACGCCAACAAGGCAGGTCTTTCCCATTTTACGGATGAGGATGCTGAGGCTCAGAGCTGTTGGGGGACCCGCCGGAAGTCACACAGCTTGTGAGTGGCAGGACCAGGACAAAGGGCGGGGTTTTCTGCCCGGAAGGAACTGAGGCTTCTTGGTCATGCTCTAGAATGTCCCTCTAGGCTCTGGGGCCTCGGATCGTTTTTCCTGGGCCTAGGCCTCTAGGGCCAGCTCTCAGGTCCGATGGCCCCTGGAGTGCCCCTCAGCCCAACAGGCACTTGGGAGCTCAAGCAGCAACACCCGCAGAAGAGGCGACATAAGAAGGGCAGCGGGACTGGGCTCTGCAGCGGGAGCCTCTCCCTAGTGCGAGGGCGGAGGGCAGGACAGAGGGTAGCAAGCCCTCGGCACCATCTTCTGAGCCGCCGAGAGCGGATCCGGCGTGGGCTGGAGGTAGGGCTCCGAGTCCTGCCCGGCGCTGAGACCGTGCTCGGGTGCCCTTGCTCAGCACGGTGCGGTTTTCTCAGCGTGCATCAGGGAGCTGGTGCCCTCCAGCAGAGGCCAGCAGGAGCACGCCCGGGACTGAGTCAGCAGGTTCACGGCTCCTGGCGGGAGGGCGAGCATGCGCCACTGAAGTGGAGCCCGTCTCCGCATGAGATGTCGGAAAGGGCCTGCTATGGGCGGGTGACAGGTGCTTTTACTCTGGCTGTGTTCTGGATCAGATGGTGGCATTAAGTGGAGGTGAGACTCTCAGTGCGTATGATCTTATGGCAAAGCTCGAGCTGGTAAGGACACAAGAAACAGCAGTCCCTCGTGTGAGCCAGGATAGAGAGATGCTCAGTCACCTTTGTGTTCTGGACAAAGTTCCTGCATCATCAAGGCTCTCTGACCTGAGTACTAAGGGGTCTTGTTTTTGTCTTGATCACTCAGGGTCGCAGAGTGACCTTGCCTGATGCCAACGCTCTTTACAGCTGTCGGTCTCCAATGGGGACACCAAGCCCTATGAGTGACAGCAGCACATGTCAGGGACGTGTTCCTCCAGTGCTTCCCACGCTTGGCTCCACACTGGCATCATGGGGGAAGACTGAAAAATCTCACCTCCCAGGCCCGCCTCATCTGAACGAGACTGGAATGCCTAGAGAGTGGGATCCAGGGATCGGTATTTTAGAAATTTTCCAAGGTAACTGCAAAGTGCACTCCTGGTCTAACTCCCGGTGTTCTTGGGATGATCAAGAAAGAAAATGTATTTGAAACTACAGCACCAAGTAGGACTTCAACATATATGCCCTTTCTCCTCCTCCTCCTCCTTCCTCCAGACACTGGTTTAACTGGGACACAGTGAAAGGACAATGGCATTTTGAAATCTCCTCAGTAACACGAACATGTAGCCAGGTGTGGGGGACGCACGTGAGAAAGGATAAAGCAGCCCCTGAAGTCTGGAAGCGGGCCTTGCTCCGTCTGCTGGACAGCGCCGCTTTCACACATCAGCATCCAAAGCCCCCCTCGTTGTTCTTCTTGTTCTTCTCGCCCACGAGAGAGCCCTCCTCCCCCTTCTCTGACCAGCATAGCCGATGCGTCCGCCCAGAGTGGGCCCAGAGGAGAAACCGGACTTGGAAGGGCCTCGGAACTCAGTACTTTGTGCTGTGTGGCCTTTCATAGGTTGCTCAGCCTCTCTGTGCTTAGAGCAACCCTTACAGGAGGGCCAAGTCCAGAACCAGACTCGCCCAGTTCAATCCTAGCTCTGTCACTTAGTAGCTATGCAACCGACAAGGTCCTTAACCTCTCCGAGCCTCAGTGTCCTCATCTTTACCATGGGGGAGAACAACAGTAGCTACTTCATAGGGTGGTGGAGCGGATCTCGTGGTCGATTCAGGGAGAGGGCTCAGCACCCCACACGGCGGTGATGGGGGGATGGGCACTTGGAAAGCACACATGCGCGACACACCGCTACTGTTGTTCCTAGACATGGAGGTGGCCAGGTTCCCTTTTTTCTACAGGGAGGCCCGGACAGGGCAGTGGCTGGGTGGAAAGACTCCCAGGGAGAAGGGGTTACCTGCTCTCACAGCTTGAGGAGCGGGACTCCGAGCTCTGGGACCGCGAGGGATAATGGTGATGACGGTGACGGTGAGATTTTCGGGGCCGGCTTCGTGATCTTGGAGGGGGTGACAGGGAACGAGTCAGAAGGGGAGTGGGAGAGAGGGTGGGGAGAGGTGGGGAAAGAAGGAGAGATTGATTTCGATCTTGTGACACACATCATACTCTTACAACCAAGTCATTGTCCTTCAGAGTTGGGCATCTCCCCCTGCCTTCCCCGAACCCCACGTCACCCCAGCTCTTCCCCTGGGCATTTGAGGGCTCCAAGCAGCTACAGGAGCACGAGTGAGTGGCAAGGTTTCCTCTGGAGGAGCTGGCCTGGGGACTCAGCCTCCTGCCCTGCCGAGGCAGCCCTGAAGGCGAGCACACGTGGACAGAGTGTCACCGCCACTAGCCACCCACCCCCCTCGGCTGCCACATGTGTGACTCGGTCAGGTGAGAGCTCTAGAAACAAGTGTCTGTGCTTCCAGAATATTGGCATACTGTCGGATCTTCTAATTTTTCAAGTGAATATAGAAATACAGATTTTTTTAAAATGTAAAATATTTCTATTTTAAATGGAAGCTTTTTTTTTTTTTTTTTTTAAAAGATACTTTAAAAAGTTTGGAGGAAAAGAAAAATACAGATGAAATGAGGCCTTTGGGCTGCCAATTCATAACCTCAGACCTGGAAAATTAAGTCTGGCTTCTTCGCACGGAGTCAAAAGCCTACTTTCAGAATTACAAACATCACCAGCAAACAAACTTTAACTGCAACGAACAGCAACTAATAACGGTATCATCACAGGTTACTTGAGTCCCCCCTACAGGATGATGAGGACCCGGGAGCAGCAGCGGCACAGGCAGTGGTCACTGAGGATGTACAAGGAATGTCAGCGATCTGGGCCCAGGCAGGAAACTGTGGGAGTTAGAGAGGGCTCTATCGGGAGGCAGCCTGGGCATCCCAACAAAGGACTCAGGGATTCCCGTTAATGTGATAAGCAAACCACATTCCTCCCCTGCACTCTCACACCCTGAACCCCAAACGCCCCGAGGAGTCAGCTCGTGTGAAACTCTCTAGCTTCCTTGCGTGACTTTTCCTGCCCTAGCCGGGCACACACAAGCCAGTCCGAACCGCCTGTATTCTGGCTCATCTGTGTCCCACTTCATGATGTCCATGTGACGGTGACGATGACAGGCAGCCCGTATCTAACACACACCGCCTGCTGGCACCACAGGCCAAGTATTTTTCTTAAATGGACCTATCTCTTCCTCTCAACAAGCTATGAAGTAGGTTCTCTTATTTCCCAGATGAAGAAACTGAGGCACCGAGTTTAAAGCACTTGCCTCACCTGCAGCCGAGAATGGTTGCCTCCATCCTTACCCTCAGTCTAGACCCTCTCCTCCTGTGGACCCCCCTGCTTACCACCGAGCCCTGTCTCCCATAGCGGCCGTGGGGCCCTGGGCTCCCAGTGGTCCCTGCTGGGCTGTGGCCTGTTCCATATCTGCCGCCTGTGTGCTGCTGTGAACTTTGAGCTCCCTGAATCCAGAAGAATATTTGGCTAATCTCCATCCTTGGGCCCAGCCCAGAGCCTGCCATGTCACGGGGCCTTACTAAGGGATATTGAATCTAAGAAAGCTAAACCTCTCCAGTGATGGCTCGTTTAGAAGTAGCCCTGATCACGGGACTCGGCCAGAAGAACCATCCTTTAACCTAGCAGCAACTTGTTTTTCTTGCTCTTCTGACTCTTGCCTCTGGCCTCTGTAACCTACCAGTGTCCGGGACTTATCTAGCGCTTGGCACTGGGGAGGGTGGCCGCACTGCTGCCCTCAAGGCCGCAGCCCCTGCCTCAGTGATGATCCCCGCCCCACCCCCGCTCTGTCTACACCACAGCCTCACTGGGCAAGTGATGCACAGATCTCTGAGAACACGCACTCAGTCTGCGCTTAGCGTGAATGCACACTCAATACATATGGCCAATAATTGCTTTTTGGACTCAAACAAGCTTGATGATCGGGAAGTTGTTCCCTGAGCTAATTCAAAGCTCTACTGCTTCCTTCTGGAGCATTCCCAGGCCCTCTGTGGGGGTGGCTCAAATGTCCTCTTTTGCTCTGACCTTGGATAAAGTGACCCCTCGGGCAGCAAAGCAGGTTGCCCTCCCTCTGTATCCCTGTCTCCTTCTTTCCCTCCCCAACAGCCGACTGCCTTTCATCCTATTGCCTTTGATCCTTACTTTAGAAGCTTCTTGGCGGGAGATAAAATATTAGTTGATTGGAAAACACGTGCACTAACATTTGCAGGGTATAAAGTAGGTGGGTTGTAACCACATTTACTTTTAATTTCTCTGGGACTGAACTCTGCAGGCAGCGCTATCTGATTTGAATTTCTACTGCCACCCATAAACCATGAACCAGCTGGGGCCCCGAGGCCGGGAGTCGGGGGGAGCTGCCCTGCCACCTCCATGCTGCAAACCCCAGCCCCCCAGGCTCGGACTCACATGCGCACTCACGCCTGTACTCGCTCAGGATCATGCCCCCGCCACCACTCAACGCAGCCATGGCACACCTGTGTGCACAGGGAAAGCCACCCCACACCCACCCTCCCTGTGTGTCACACACACAGCTAAGGAAGCGGCACATACACACCGTGCAGAAAATAGCACTTCTGTGCACATTGTCTGCCTCCATGCTCCCGTAAGCAGCCTACAGAGTGCACGCGTGTGAACACAAATACATAGTCACACCCACGGCACACATTTGTACCCACAGTCACACGAATGTCTGCAGGACGGAACATCTACGAACAAGATGCGTACTACACAGACATCCTTCAGAAAGATATACACATGGTGCCCACCAGACACATAGACGCACACAGACACACAACACTTGCTTTCATGCACACACAAACACGCGCACACACACACTGTCTACGCGGCCCTGTGCATTCTCACATGCCCAGACCCACAAGAGCAGTGCATTGAGCGGTTCTGCCTCTCCCTGCCTCTGCTCCTCTCACCCCCCCCCCACCCCTTCTCCTTCTCCCTATCTGGCAGTTCCAGCACTCTAGCTGTTGAGAGGTCAGGTTCCCCTGCTTCCCAAACTGGAGGGAATGTTCCTGCAGGTCTCTACTTACTGTTTTTTGTGCCGCTTCTCATCCTTCCTTTTGCTTTTTGGGCTGGAGGAGCTAAAGGAGAAAAGGCTAATTAATGGAAAGATGCAAAATTCCAGTTACAGATAAAAAGAAACAAGTAGGGAAAATTTTTAATGACATTAGCCACCAGATGCGGGCAGGTTGGGGCCAGTCGCTAACCATTTCCAAGACCAGAGCAGCCACCGACCCTGACTTCTCTACCCAGGGGGGCAGCTACAGACACGGACCCACGCTCGGACTGAGAATGGGGTGCGCTGGGGGCCACGACCAGCGTTGGCAGCTTACTAAGAACAGTGGTAAATAAAGCGATACCTGCCATCCTTCGAGTACTACTTACAAGTGAACGCCCTGCTAAACACTTTTTGTCAGCGATCTTATTCTGTTGTCCCTGCAACCTACGGGGAGAGACTTTTTAACATGTACTCATTTTACAGACGGGGCAACTGAGCCTCAGCTAGGCTAAGAAACTTGGCCAGGATCCCACAGGGGAGCTGGGATGTGGCCCCAGACTGTGGATCCCCAGAGCCCGTGCTGTTGACTGATGTTCAATCAATTTGTAAGAGAAAAGGAGGGAAATATACAGAGAGACGCTCCGAAGGTTCACGAGGCTAGGCAGATTCAGAAATGTTCTGCACGTGGATATTTAACTATCCGTTTTTGTTTTTTAAGTCAGAGGGCTGGGGTATGGGCCCAATGCACAGTGATGAGTTGGGGTCCCAGCATCATCAACTGGAGGCCCCAGGGGGTGAATGCTGTTGGGCTGTACTGGCTTCAGAGAGTCTGCCAAGAACGCACGACGGGCCTCAGTCCTGGCGAAGCCTCATCCAGCTCATCCAACTGAAATGGCACTTGATGTTAGCTGTGCGATTTCTCTGCATGTTTGAGCCTCAGCCTGGGCAGTGGAAGAGCCCAGAATCTCACTGAAACATGCAGGTTCCTTGACCATGAAGCGCGGCCCTTGCTCAGGCCGCTGGGTGGAGGGATGGATGACACTGGTAATCACTCTCTCCCTGTTAACCGGATAAACAGAAGGACTCTGCACTCGGCCAGCTGCTCCGGCTGTGGCTGTTCTTAAGCCGCCACAGCAGGGAGTCCGGAGGCTGCCTGACGGATCTGGGCTTGAATTTTGGCTCTGCCCCCTGACTGTGTTTGTGGACACGCCTGTCACATCCTGCCTGAATCTCAGTTTCTTCATCTGTAAAATGGGAATAATAAGCACATCTGCTGTCTGGTTATGAGGGAGATCAGCGCAGGGCTCAGTGCAGGTCGAGTTTATAGCCAGGACCCTGCTGGTGACAAAGTGTCTCCAGCACAGTCGGACTTGGCTTCTGTCCCTTGGCTAAGATCTGGGGAGGCTCGGGCAGGACTGGGGTGGGGTACTGAGGTTTCCCGACATGCCCCAATCCAGGATTTCAATGGGTGCTAAAATGAACAGACTCTGACCACGGCAGTAAGACTTTCCAGGAAGGGGCACCTGCGGGGGCTGGTCAAGGGGCAGCCATCTGGCCGGACGGAAGTCAAAAGCTGGCTGGGAACTCTCAGGGAAACCAGCCCACGACCTTCATCCCGGCGGAAACCGAGCCCCAGGAAGATAAAGGAGGCATGCCCAAGAGCACACCCCAGAAGCCGCCTAAAACCTTCTTAGGAAAGAGAAGCAAAGAGCCAGAGGCGAAAAGATTCTTACCTGTGCCTTCTCTTCTTGGAGAACGACCTGATTAAAGGAATTAAAAGGGGGGGGGGTAGGGAAGGGAGAGAGGTGGAAGGAAAGAAGGGATGGAGGGAGAGAGGGAGAGAGAGAAGACAATAAACATAGGTAAGCTGAAGTTTTTTATTCCTGGGACAAATGTCTCAGCACGTCTGTGATCCTGCTACCTGGGGGTCGGTTGGGACACCTGGCAAATCCTCTTCCTCTCACAGATTTCAGATTTCAAAGACTGTCAGGACCATATGGGAGACGTTGGTTTGCGTTTTGAATCCAGTCAAAACGACCAGTGCTTCGATCCTCACCTCAAATCGTCTGTGAGCCTGTCTCGGATGGGGGTGTGATATACGGGGGCCTCTGCCTGCTCCCTGCCCCCAGTCTCACCTTCACCTCCTCCTCCTACTGGTGGATTCTTCATCACCACTGTGCTAAGTGTCTCTCACACACAAACCCACTCAGTCTTCACCCAAACCCTGCGAGGTTCTACGAACAACTGTTTTACAGACACTGAAGCTCAGAGAAGTTAGTTAAGTTGCCCAAGGTCACTCAGCTTCACCCAGGTAACTCCTGTGGTTTCTTCACAGTTCCACTGAGATATCACCTCCTTGTAGCGTTTTCTGATCCCCTCAGCCTGGTTGGGTGCTCACTCTCTGCTCCCGCAAGCTTGGGTGAGCTTCTGAGCTTAGCCTTAAAGTACACACCTCTGCATGTATAATCATTCATCTCTCCGACTAGAATGTGAGCAACTCAAGGGCAAGGATTGGGTTTTGGTCACTGCTCTGTTCCTGGGGCCCAGACTCCTCATTCATGACACCTGCTAGGTATTTAATAATTACATGTGAGGGGCGCCTGGGTGGCTCAGTTGGTTGAGCGACTGCCTTCGGCTCAGGTCATGATCGAGTCCCACATCGGGCTCCCTGCTTGGCGGGAGGCCTGCTTCTCCCTCTCTCACTCCCCCTGCTTGTGTTCCCTCTTCTGGCTGCGTTTCTGTCAAATAAATAAATAAAATCTTTTAAAAAAATTAGATGGGAAAAATGGGATTTTTTTTTTAAGCCCTGAACATATGCTAATTGAGGGGAGAAAAACAAATCTCTATGCACCCCCCACCTCTAGGTCCTACCTTCCAAGAAGTCAATTATCATTAACCCCTTATCTCAAGACCTTGGAGAAGCTGGCCCAGAAGGAAGGTGGCGCTCAGCACGTGCTTTGGGGAGGATCAGCAACAGCTTCTCCCCTCCTAATCTCCTCTTTCTAACCTCCTGGCACAGTTGCTTTCATGAGGAGAAACCCGTGAGTGAGAAGCCACTCGAATTCCACAATCCAGATATGGAAAAGTCCCCCAAACTGGGACCAACTGGTCAGCATAGGAAGGTGACAGGATGGCAGCCTCGTTCAGGGGCAGGCCACTGCCTCCACAGGGGACCCCATGTTGGGAAAGGCTTCGAGCACCAAATTCACAACCTTTTGCTCAGCGACTTGCCTGCGTCTTGTGTGAAGCCCAGACCGAGCATCTGCCGAAAGGTCTGGGTGAAACCACGCTGAAATTCCGACCATTCCGGCAACAAGGGCTGAGACATGACCACACCTCTGGCTTGGAAAAAGCCCCTTTGGGGGGACTCTGAGCCAGGGGTGAGGAGCAGGGGGAACCCCAATGAATCCTTACCTCTTGTGCCACTGTGACTGTCTAAGGGCACGAGTACTCCACCACCGACAGAGGGGGATTGGAAGACAGGGCTGAGCTCAGAGGGGACACACATCACACTCTCTGCCCCCAGAGGCCCAGCGGGCTTCGTCACCGAGCGGGGCTGAGTGCGGTCCTAGCAAAGCCCAGCAGCTGGGCTGTCTACCTGCACGGCAACCCCTCAGCCTCACTGACCACTTCCTGGGGGGAAACCGGTAACGTGAAGACAGCTGCTGGTTTTACAGAGAAGAACTAGAAAACTTGACTTTTTCACTGCGTACTCTCCCAGTTATAAAATGCTGAGTTGGCCGGCCCATGAGCCACAGATTTGCGTCCTCTGGTGTACATCCTTCCACTCCTTTCTTCCCCATATTCCCGGTGCCCCTGACTACTGTCCAAAAGGGTGGACAATCCCAGAAGCCGAATTCACATAATCCTTGAGGTCAAGTTGGTCCAACCACAGAGTTGGACCTTGGGAATTTGGAATGAGGAACGAACAAGACAGAGAGCTTCAGTATTTACTTGTGGCTGGGCTGGCCCCACAGAGGGAGGCACAGGGGGCAGCCGGGTCCCCCACGTGGACCAGGGGCGGCATATCCTGTCTGGGTGCTACCCGCTCTCCACTCCTTGGTTCTAGACCCTCACTGAGGTGGGGTTGGTCCCTGAGACATTCCTGTCGCTTTATCATCAAACAAACCCCCTTCTGGCCAGAGTAAGCTTTAGCCTCAGGTCCTTGCAACGGAGTTCCAAGTTACACAAGGAAAAGGAAATACCAACCCTCAGACGAGTTATCTTACATAAAGTGAAATCATCAGCTTATCACAGCGAACTTTTGGCGCCACCCACTTTCCCCCAACCCCCAACCCACCCCAGGGCGTTCCTGTTCGCTGAGGCAGAAGGACAGTACCTGTGTCGCTTATGTTTTTTGGAGCCTTTCTTTTTCTTTTTCTTGACAGGTGATGGGCTATATGATGGGGACCTGAAGGAGGAGAAGACACCTTCAGTGGGAGCTCCTTAGGTCAGCTTCAGAGACCCTTCTCCAGCCCCCACACAGGGATGCACACACCAGAATCATATCAATCCCAAAATTATCAGTACTTGCATTTACTGATTTGCCTTTTTTTTTCAACATCACCCTGTGTTTTATATGCATTATCGCACTTCACCTTTCCACACACTTCTTAGGCAGGCCTGATGGTTACCTTCCTTTTATAGACAAGGAAAGGGAGGTTCAGAGAGGTAAACTGACTTGCGCAAAGACACACAGCTAGGAATAGGGATGAGCCAATGGATGACAGGGGCCTCGCTCTCAATCCCTTTATCATCCTTCCCAGTCAGGCCAAATGTTTTGTGTCTGCTCCTCCCCCCAGCTATCCCCCTCCTCTCAGTGACTTTAGGTCTTTCTTTTGCCTTACCTAGCTTCCTGGTAACTGAGCCCCTGGAGAAGACCTCTCCGGCTGTGGTCAGCATGGTGACCACAGGGTTCCCCAAGAAAGAGTCACCCCAGGACCATGATTATGACTATGACTCAAGACTGAGGTTCAAGAGACCCGAGTTCCAATCTTGACTGTACCCCAAACTCATGAAGTTACCTTGGGCATGTCACTGCCAATCTTTGGGTCTCTTATTTCCCCAGTGACAAAATACTAAGGTTGAAACAGGTGTGGATGCCAACAGGGGCCTCTCAGAGCAGGCTGAGTGTGAGACAATAGGGAGCAGTGGGGACTGTGGCAAACTAGAGAGCATACGCTTCTCAGATCAGCTAAAGGTCTTGTGTGGGAATGCAGCCCTGGGCTTCTGGAACACATGCCTTTTCAACAGAGGTCACCAGAAAAACACAACTTCATGTGAAATCCCTGTTTTTAAATGGTGGCCACCAATTAAAATGACAAAAGAACACCCTGTAGGTCAAACACAACAAATTCATAGGGGGAAACATAGGGTTGAGAACAACCTGACTCTTAGGGAACCACAATACCTGTCCCCAGACATGTGCTCTGTGGACATTTATTGAATGAACAACTGAATTAGTGAAGCCTGATTTCCTTCTTTCAAACGTTCTGCCCACCCCTAAAACCAGGCACCTCAAGCCACTTGCCCCAATTTCTCCCTTGATCCTACAACGTAGGATCCTCATTCACATTCCCTCTGGGTCTTCTTCGGGTCTGTCCTCTTCCAACCCGGCTAAAGGGGTTTGGAGGTGGCCGACCCGGGAAAATTGAGTTGAGGTGCAAGTCCCCCAGACACTGCTCTCTGCTTCCCCCTGCAGGCTTCTTCAAACACTGCCTCCCAGGTTGGGTGTGATTTTCAACTCACCCCTCTGGGTCTTGAACACTGGACATAATTTTAGTCTAGCGAGTGGCAGCTTGGAAGAAAATCTAGAAATACTTTTAAATCTAAAAAATTTAAAAGGAATTGTATATAGAAAAAAATCATGGGGTACACAACTGTCACCAGCAAAAAACAACGTCCGCTCGTTATTGTCAGCATTTACCCTGCCAGGTGGGGAGAGCGGAATCGACGGAGGGGCCTGGGATCCCTGCAAATCCCGCCACTGTCCCCCCACCCCGGCGCCTTTCTTCTCTCATCTCTGAATGGGGACAACAGCGTGTGTCTGGTAGACTGTGGTCAAAGGCGAAAGACGTCCCAGATGCCACAATGCTTCCACAGAGCCCACCAGACGGAGTAAGTTCTCAAAAAAAAAAAAAAAAAAAATCAATATTGATGGTCTTGAGTATGCTGATTCCCTTGTCATCTACGATGTGCCAGACACCGTGACAGCTCCTCCACACCCATTTCTCTCCGTCTGGTTCTCACGAAATGCCAGGAGGTAGGTACCATCATTATTCTATACAAGTGGAAACAGGCACAGAGAGTTGAAGGGTCTTGCCTAAGGTCACACAGCTAGTTAAGAGGCAGAGTGTGGATTCGAACCCAGGGGAGTCACTGTTTGACTCTGAAACCCACTTGACCCCTATTTTGTTCTCTCCTCCATCTTGAAGGTTTCGTCCCCCTTTAGGGCACTCACCTCCTTCTCTTCTTCCGGGTGGATTTCTTCTTTTTCTTCTTCCCCCTGGAGGAAGGTGGGGGTGTCAAGTGCTCGCTGCGGGAGGCGCTGTGGGGAGCAAGCCCGGAGTCGGGTGTGAGAGGGCCCATGGTGCTCCCAGCCCCCAGCCCGGGCTGTTGCAGGGAAGGAGGACCCAGCTTCCCGGAGGGCAGGACCCACGGCGCACACCTAATTACCACCTCGTGGCTGACTTTGGTCATCCATTAGATTAAGTGCCCCAAATAAGGAGTTAATGCCGACCTAATGAGACAGACGCCTCACCGTTACCCAAGCACCGATTGATTATTTAAAACAGAGTTATTCAGGTTAACTGCTCCTTAATAGATTTATTATTGAATGTGCAAATGGCTCACCTTGGTAAATAAATCACTTTTTAAATAATTAATCGGCAGCGCAGCCCCCCTCTTTGCCCAATACTTCGTGTCCATAGTTCTTGCTGGAAATTTAATAGGAGGAGGAAGTTATGTTAAGTAGCAGCTGATTATTAAAAGTATATTTGCCGAGGTCTAATATAATGAGATACATATCTTATATCGCTTCACAGAACCTCAAAAACCTCTGCTCTTCAGGAATAATTATTTCCCATTCAATTAAATTCAAATGCTCAGGCTTCAGTTAAATGAAGTCAACTTATCTCCTTTTATAATTGGGGCAGGCTCCGGGGATTTTTCAAAAAACACTACCCCGTGGCAAGAGGAGGTGGGTCTGGGATGAAAAACTGCTTGGGTTGGGACGCCTGGGTGGCTCAGTTGGTTAAGCGACTGCCTTCGGCCCGGGATCGAGTCCCACATCAGGCTTCCGTCTCTCACTCCCCCTGCTTGTGTTCCCTCTTTCGCTGTGTTTCTCTCTGTCAAATAAATAAAATCTTTAAAAAAAAAGAAAAACTGCTTGGGAATGGAAACATGCCCACCCAGCTGAACTTGACTGGGAAAATGTAATATTACCAAGAATACCCCTGTCATTATTAATGATAACACCACTACCGTTTATCCGCTCATTAGGTGCTGAGCGTCTGACAAAAACACCTGGAGGGCGATGTGATTTTCAGGAGCTCATCTCACAGGTGAGGCGCACAGGGGGCGGAGTCCGAACGGCCTTGCCCACAGCTGCGGAGTCAGGAGGCGGCGAGCAGGGACTTGGGGGAAGGCCTGTGTGAGCCCCATCCGGAGGGCTTTCCCACACAACCAACTGCCTTCTCAAACCTGGTGCTGTGGATGTGCTTTTGGAAATCACCCGGTGCTTTCAAGACCATCAGGCCATGCGGCCATATTGAATTCCATTCGAAGACTCTGGATCATTATCGTCAGTGAAAAAAAAAATACCCACGTGAAAAGACTGTATGTGAGGGTCTCTGTGTGGCCAACAAATGGAAATCATCTAGCTAGATGGAAACCATTTTTAAGGGAGCCACTTGAAGCAGGCTGAAATAAAACAGCACAGGGATGAAGTACCTAGCTTCTTCACTACTCTCGCCTGTTGCAAAGCATCCAGAAGGGCACACGCGCGGCCAGGAAGCAGACAGGCTGCTGCTGTAAAAACGGGAGACCCCACCCAAATTTTTCTGGCAATAAGTGCTTGACACTAAATACCTGTTGGGTGACCCAAGGAGGGATGAATGGATGAAATAATTTAGCCTCTTGTTAAATTCTCTTATTCACATAAACACTTCCTGGGGTAACTCTTGCCAGGAATTTGAGAGGGGGAAAAAAAACATTTAGGGGAGAAATACTTAAGGGGAAAAAAAACCCCTTAAAACTTTGACTTATAAAATATAGAGAGATCTCATTGTTTCAGATAATTATTTTCATTGCTGTCTGGAACACCAGGGTTCCCAGGGAAGCAGGTTTGGGAGCCATGTCTGACACTATGGGAGCGATGGAGTAAAATGGAGAAAGGTCTTGAATTTGCATAGATTTGAGGTCTGAGAAGGGGAAAATCAACCCCTTCCACAGGTCCTAAATGCCTTTATATAGGTAGGTCTGTATTTCCTCTACCTCTTTCTTCCTCCTGTACCTGTATGCCTAGGTGTGTTAGCCCAGCAGGGGTGGAGGGGCGGGAGAGTAGCTAAGCGAGCAGACCGCAGTTACATAAGGAGCAGGGAAGTAGGCAGCCCTGAAATACGCAGTGATGACCTAGAGTGGTTCAGTACACGGTGGTCAAAAATATAGAGTACGCAGCAGTAAAGGATGCTGGTTCTAGAAGCTGCCACACCTGGATTTACGTTCCTGCTCCATTACCTCCTAGCTCAGCGACTTCTCTGAGTATCATTTTCATGATTTGGGAGATGGGACCAAAACATGATACTATGTCGTATGTGCCGTCACAAGAAATGAGGACTTCACTCATGCGAGGTGCCCTGGGTGTGGCGTGGAGGAAGGTCCTGTAAATGTCCCTTCTGTTGTCATACTGTGCGCAATAGCACAGCTGCCACTTATCCATTGCTTAAATGCTACATGACTTCCATGATCACTTTCAACATTATCACCATTATGGTGTTTTTTATCATGTCACAGAGTGGGTCTTCTTTTACAAGCCAGGTTCTTAACTAGACAGCCCTGCTCATGGGCCTTGGAGATCTAGGAATTCTCAAATGGTACCTGGAATTTGGGGAATATTCCTGGAGCATACATACACACTTGCCCTGGGGGCAGCACTTCTAGCTTCCATGGAATTCTCAAGTGGGTTTAGAACCTCTGCCCTAGGACTCTAAGAACTCTAGGACCTAAGGAGAGAACCTGGACCAGATCGGGGCCCTCAGGCTAATCTTGACCCTACCACGTACTGCCCTCAGTTTCCACATCTGTCAAATGGCTTTGACGCCCTCTGGTTCAACAGGGACAGGCAGGGATTGTATCTGGGACAACACACTGCTGGCAAGGACACTAAATTCATTTCCTGCCTGACCCCTGAGACAGTAGAAACAAGCCCAGAGCATCAAGAGACTGGTGAGTTAGTTCGAGGAAACAGCGGGTAAAGCCACATTATAAAGATGGTCTTGTTAACAAATCTGTTCTCCAGAGGCCCAAGGCAGACTCGGCTTTATACGGACATGGTACAAAATTTAAAAATAGAAGTCAGGGTATAGATTGTTTTTTTCATTAGCATCAAAGTAAAATGTGGCAGATGTTCATCTAGGATTTAAGATCAGAGAGACCACAGTTCAAAACTTCACTCTGCCACTTACTGGCTGCCATCCCTGGGCAAGTCATGTGGCCTCTCCGAGCCTCAGGGAAGTGCTGTGTCTTCAGGTATCAGCACAGCGCCTGTCACTAGTGGGTGCTCAAGCAATCCTGGCTGAACATCTGAATTTAAGGAATGAATGCAAAGACTTGCATGCCAGGAGACAGATGCGGGCTGGTCATGACTTAGAATTCAGTGGCTCACAGAGTCATTAAAATGGCCAGGAACTAACTCTATCATTTAAGGCAGAGGCAACAAATTGTGGACGCCCGGCCAAATCTAGCTGGTCTCCTATTTTTATCAAGTTTTAGTGAAACAGCTCTCTGCCCATTTGTTTACATATAGTCGTGGCTGCTTCGGTGCTACAATGGCAGGACTGAGTAGTCGTGCTGCAAACCGTGTGGCCCTCACACCTAAAATATTTGCCATCCGGTACTCTCCAGACAAAGTCTGCTGACTTTTGATTGGATTTAAGGGTCCGGAAGAGGAGCTTGCAAAAGTGGGTGGGGAGGGTGGCCAGGAAGGCGAACTTCATTTCCGCATCCTCAACTTGAACTTCCTCGCTGGACCAAAGAGAGGGCGGGGGCAGCATCTTACCTGCGTGCTCTGGCAGGAATGAGCTCCTGGCAGGCCTTGTCTCTCTCCCAGCTGCTAGTGCCCAAGGCCTCAGTGAGCAGATGCTGGCTCAGCTTTCCTGAGGGTCCATCCTGAGCTAGAACCACAGGGCTGCTCTGGGGTTCTGTCCTACAGGGAAACAAATACAGAGGCAGAAACTGTTAGGATGTGACAGATTCTTTTTCTCTTTCTTTTTTTTAAGGGAGAGAGAGAGGGAGCAAGAGAATCCTGACTTGGCTCAGGGCTCCGTCTCACAATGCTGAGCTGAAATCAAGAGCTGGCCACTTCATCGACAGCCTCCCGGCGCCCTAGGACAGGAAAGATTCTTAAGGCTCATCAAACGTCACAAATATCCTAATATTTCCCAACTTTGCTTGCAGTTAGGCTGGGACCACGAGAGATTATCTCAGGCCACTGGTCTCGGGGTGGGAGGGACATGTGTCACTTCCAACTTGACGCATAAGGACTCTGTGCCTCCGCCAGCTCTCTCTCCCTCCGCGGCAGTGACCTGGGAGGCCACATACCCAGAAAGGCGTAGCTGAGTGGAGGAGAGATGACTGAGCCCCATTAAGACTCTGCATGTTAGAAATAAGCCTTAGTTGGGGTAAGCCGCCGGAAATTAGAGGTGTATCTGTTACTGCGACGTTGCTGGCCTCTCCTGACTGTTCAACCACAGGGAGAGGCTGGAAACCAGCGTTTCACTTCCTTGCTCAAAACATAAGTGGAGGCGGAAGCGCGACAGGATTAGTTCCAACTCCCCTTTGCCTGTTCCGTCCCGGTTCCCTGCCTTATCTCTGCATGGCGTGGATATGCCTGGAATCAAGCGCTATGTTCGCTGTTTACTAGACAGAGGACTCAGTTTCTCTGTCTTGCAGTTTCTTCGATGATTAAGATAGGAAATAACCTTAGTCCTTATATTGTTGAATTGTTATGAAAATAAAATAAGATAACATAAAGCAAAGAAAAAGGCTGTTCCATTTCCTTTTACTTCCCTGTGAGCCAACCCCCGACTCTGGTGTCCTTAGCAGGTATAAGGACCACCTACTTGGGATGTGATCCCTGTGAAGGCCTGAAGTTCCCCCCTTTGCCTCTTAGAAGAGCCCCAGGCATTTCTAGGAAATTACCCGAGTCCCACCTCCTACTTTGAGTCCCGGAAAGGGGAGGGAAGTCACCTAGATACTCAGTCTTTGAAAACACCGACACTCATACCTCCTGGCCCCCAACCAGGAGGAGTCAGGAGCTGGAGAGACAGGTGAATCTGGAACCATCCAGCCAACTTCCCTTCCCCCTCACGCCGCCTGCAGAGCCCAGGTCAAGCACTGATCAAAGGCATTAGCATTTCCCTGCACTAAGCACCTGCAGCCAGTGCATCAAGACTGGTTTTGACTGATAGCCGCCCACCGCCCCCAACCCCGGCTCCTTAGGGCTGCCCGGAGAGCTGGCCAAGCCCAGTCAATATCGAAGGAAAGGCAGCAAAACACATCCACCTCCATCAGCTGCTTATCGGTGCCTCTTTAGGAGCCGAGCTGAGAGAGGCCACAAGCCCACAAGGGAGGGACATTCTTGTCAGCTGTCCAGCCCTCCTCATTGTCACGTCTCGGCTTCCGGAACTCCGGGTTCCTCGACACCTTCTGCCCTGTCTCTCCTACTAGGAGGGTTCCATTCCCACGCCTCCAGCCTGTTCCCGTGGATGCTCCTGTCCCGGCTCTTCCGAAACGCCCCCGAGCTCACGGTGCCCGCCCAGCGCCCCCAGTAAGCCTTGCCCCTTGTCACGCTTGACCTGGTCGGGGCTAACCTGCGTCTGGGCCCGTTCTCAGGGCAGGGCTGCAGCCGGTAAGAGGCAGATCCCTCTGTGAGAGCAGAGTTTACATTCTAGACGGGGCGGCAGGTATAAGCACACACCCAAGTAATAATATGACTTACTGGATGGTCATAAATTATGATGAGAATAAGCCAGTGGAACGGGAGGGGGTGACCGCTCTTCTGTACAGAGTATCAGGAAGGCCGCTCTGAGGAAGTCACGGGATGGAGGCTTAAAGGTTCGGGACTAACCTTGCAATTCATGGTGGTTTTAAAAATGTGCTCACAGATCTTTGACAGTCCTATCACCAAAAAGAGGAAACCTACTTTCCCTCCCCTTGAATACTGGCTGGGCTTAGTGCTTCACTTCTAATGACCAGAAGGTAGCAGGAGTGATAACACGTGACTTTCAGGACTGGGTCACAAAAGCAGCTCCTGCCTGGCTCCCTCTGGATCGGCCCCTCGAGGGAAGCTGTCGGCATGGCGGGAGGACACTCGGGCAGCCCTGCGGAGAAGCCACTGGGGAGAACCACGGGGGCTTCCTGCCCACGGCCACGCACACACCAGCCACGTGGGCGCAGCGCCTCGGGAGCCATCCTCCTGGCCGACGTCGGGCTGCGGTCTCCCGGGAGATGGCCAGCCAGACTCGCCCAGCCAAATTCCGGCCGCGCAGAAGCGGGAATGTTGCTTGTTGCTGTTCTAAGCCACAAAGATTTGAGGGGTAATCTGTGGCCTGGTAATATACAAGTTCTACACAGGTTACCTGCAGGACGTGGGAAATGTGCTCCGGGCAGAAGGAATGGCAGGATCTTTATATACATACAGAGAAGGGCAAGCAGGGCTAGAGTGATAAGAGGGGAAACCAGAGTCGGGTCTTGTAGGTCATGAGACTCTCTGGCTGAGACAGGATGTCTTTTCAACGGAGAAGTTACCCAGTCTGGCATAAATATGAGGATCACGAGGACCATTCCAGTCGCTGAAGACACCGGACAGGGGGACAAGCAACAGAGACAGGGAGACTAAGGCAGTGTCCAGGTGTGATTAGGGGGTCAGTGATGAAGATGACAAGATGCGGTCAGGTTCTGAGATTTGAAAGCAGAACTGTCATTATTTGCTGCTGGTTAAACATGGGATGGGAGGGAAGGGAAGGGGAGGGGGTCAAGGATGGTCAAGGGTTTTGAGTCCGAGCCACCGGCAGGATGCAGTCCCCACTGATGAGACGGAGATGGTGACATGAGGAGCAGACTTCTGGAGCAATGTAAGCCCTGTTCGAGGATGTGAGAGTCCCTTTTACTAGGACTCCTGCTCCAAATATGCACTACAGACCTCTGACCGTTTTCTCTCGCCAGACTATGAGTCCCCCGGGAGTAGGACCGTGTCTCATCGCCCCAGAGCCCGCCGCGTAGTCAACACTCAACATTTGCTCCATGAATCAGTGAAAGAGCACACGCACTGGCTAAAGAGAACATACATTTGTTTCAAAAGTTAGAAAGGGCTTTAGAGATGGCCCGAGCCAATCCCTTCATGTCGCAGTTGGTGCACATAAACCAGCCAATGCTGCGGTCCACTCAGACAGCTCAGTCAATGCGTTTTCTATTCTACTCCCTGTTTCTCTTAGAAAAGTGATCAGGGAACTTATCAACGTACATGTGTACTGCCCAGGAGGGCCCCGAGCTGGACACACACAAGAACGGCATTTTGGACTCTGGGGCACTTACAGGAAACCATCACACAAATCTGTGTCAGGGGCAAGCCCTTGGAAGGGAAAAAAACAAAAACAAAAGCAAAACAACAAACTGATGTGAGCTATTTGGCAGTGAATGAATCCATTTTGAGTAAGAGCTGGCATTGTGTGGAAGGTCTCAGAGACTTCCAGTAATGGGAGGAGGGGAGGCACGAGTTCTCTGCAGGGCAGGGACCAGGCCCAGGGTGAGCACGACACCTTGTCCATCACCGCCAGCATCAGGGTTGGGCAAGTCCTGACGATGGGTTTGAGGAGGACAGGTACAGTGGAGTTGCTGCATTTCTAACTTGACACTCACTACTGTGCTGGATGGGTCTCATTTTCTGTAGCATTGGCTGTGCCTTCCTTGCGGTGGGTACGCCATCTGGGATCTTGCAATAAAACAAAGAAAAGCCAAACAAAACCAGGATTAATTCTTCTACCTGGCAGATAGGGAGTTGGGAGGGAAGGAAGAAAGGAATTCTCCAAAATCATAGAAATTTTAAGATCCCTTTTCAAGATGTTCTGACACGTTGCTTCTCTGCTTTCTTAAAACTGAAAAAGACTCAGAGACCATGTAGTCCCAGGTTTTCAAAACCTTGCACACCTTCAGGGGCTCCCAAGAAGCTGCTGAAAATACAGATGTATCAGTCCCATTCCAGCCATAATAAGTAAGAGTCTCAAAGAGATGAAGCCAGAACATATGCATCTTAAAGAAACATCCCTGGTAATCTCACCTCCTCTGGATGAAGAGGAAGTCCAAACCGATTACCAGAACTAGAAGGCTCTGCATGATCTGGCCTCCGCTCCCACTCAAGACCCCATCTGCTACCTTTCTCTCTGTCCCTTACTCTGCTCGAGCCACATGGCTTCCTTGCTGTCCCTCAAAGCCTTTGCTCAGAGCCTTTGCCCTTCTGTTCCCTCCACTTGGCATGTAGTTCCTGCAGTTCCTTCCAAGGCTGCTTCCTTCCTTTCATCCCAGTCTCACCTCCTCAGGGATGCCCTCTCTGACTCACTATGTGATTCTGCCCCTCTGTTCACTGTCTCCAGCACGGTGTCTCCCATGCCTTCCTCCAGGACATTTGTTACTATTTGAAATGACCATTTTACATGTTTATTTGCTAACCATTTGTCTTCTGAACGTGGACAGGAGCTTCACAAGAGTGGGAACTCACCTCTTTTCTCCAGGGGATTCTCCCTGAATCCCCAGGGATATAGTGCCTGGCACGGTGTGCCTTTCTGCTCAATAAACATTTGTTGAGTGGATGGATGGATGGATGGATGGATGGATACATGATGACTGACCCTGTGTGGGAACCACAGATCAGAGTCACCTCTTCTTTGTATAAAGCAGTGGTCCAAGGAAAGGGGGCCGTCTGAGGTCACCCAGCATTTCAGCGGACTCAGACCTGGCCATGGTGCCCTCTCTCTCCCATGGCTCCCCTACCCCCTTTCTTCCCTGCTTCCCGCTCTGCATCCTTGGAGGGCTTTAAGAACAATTCTGTGTTCTCTCTTCGCTAAGGAGTCCCGGCAGCTGCCTCGTTTTTTACCACACGGTCTTTCTATGTTGCATAAAAAAAAAAAAGCCCTTAAAAAGAGGCGAGATCTTCCGGGGACAGCTAAAACAGTGAAGTCAAGGGCCGGCACACTGCACTTCACAGAGGGAGGGAGGGGGCCCTGCGTGCTGAATTCCTCAAGGCCTTCCTGCTCTGTTCCCGCTAATCATCGACCTGGAGCTTAGATGCTGCTCTCCGTAGTCATGGCAACCAGCAGATTCCCAGCCTCTGATAAAAGTCAGGCCTGAACTTTCTACAAAACTCTCCAAGATGCCTGGCTCCCTAGTCCTTGCTTCTCACTTCAGAGCCCTGCTCCCCACAAGGTGCTCATCCAGCCCTGAGCTGGGTGCAGATCTTCCTCGTGCCCCAAGCCCCAGGCCAAGCTAAACACCGACTGGGGAATCAGAGACAAGCAGCATTTGACGGGGGGGCAGGAAGGGACCCCCAGCCCTGGCCCTCCTCTGTACAGAGGGAGAAACTGAAGCCTCGAGAGGCCAGGGGACTCGGTCGAGGCCACCTGATGAGAGACTCACGTCTGAGCTGTGGCTGGAACCATGGCCTGCTGTCCCTGAGTCCGGGGCTCTTTCTGTGTCACCTGATCACAGCAGCATGCGCCCCGTGCCTCTCCGGGAGCCGCCACAGCCGGCTGGGAACAGGGCTGCGAGCCCTGCCGAGACCCGGGGTAGTGAAGCGGCATGACTACCAGCTGTCCTGCTGTTTATGAGAATCATCTGAGGATAAAGGCGAGCGATCTGGAAAATCCTTGGAACATGTAAGGAAGGAGTGGAGGGTAAATCTTGGTGATTTCATGGTGAGACGGAGACTTGCTTTACGTGTTTGGAGAAGGGGCTGTATCTCAAGTTTGGATTGAATGCTATATTTCACAAACAGGAATGACATTTGCTCACTGGATTGGGGACAATTTTGGCCTCCATCCCATGTCGCTAATAGCTTCCCCTGAGTGTAGAGCACTAATCCAGTGTCTCAACTGATGTTGGCAACCCTGGTAAGGTACCCAGTTTAGCAAACTTCTTCCCATTTCACAGGTGAAGGCACTGAGGCCTGGAAAGGCAATGAGGCTCATGGCCCGGGCTCCCGTTGTGCACCTGCATTCAGGCCTATCAACAACCCACCCCTGTCCCTGCACTTGGCCATGACATCTGCCTGTTTCAGTAGAGATGAGGGCCCACACCCTCAGGTCAGGGATCAGTCAGAAAGTTCAAGGTTTTTCAATGGGGCGGACCCAGCCCACAGACAAGAAGGATCTGGCTAACTTGCGCCTTGGTTCCTGGGCTTCCGTCCTGGCCTGAGGTCTTGGTACCAAGTCTTTTTCAAGGTTAATTAAGCTTGGCGAGGGGTCACCTACAGAATCTGTGACTCTTTGAGCTTTGCAATCATAGCTAGGAAGAGAATCGTAGTTTGTGGGAAGGCTGGTGATGCCCGAGAGCCACCGAGGGAGACAACACGGGAGTCAGGAATACTCGCCTTAGGAGGAACTGAATGAGAAGTGAGAAGCTTTAAGAAGCTGGCATCTCCCTCATTATTTCATTCTTTGTGCAAAGGCCATTTGCTGAACACCTCCTTAGTGTCAGATTTCACGGACCGTAAGGTAAATATGGCATGCTTCGGCCCTCAGCCTGGCAGGGGAATGACAACTGGGAATTACAGGACGGTACAGTAAGCTCAGAGGGCGTGCGAGCACAGAGGCACCTAGTCCAGCCCTGAGCATGTGGGCAGGAGCCCGTGGGTGGCTTCCTCAAAGATGTACAGAAACCGGTCAGGAGACTGGAGTGCAAAGGGCACAGCAGTGAACCTCGCGTGACTGCAAAGGAGGTGAGTGTGAGCGCGATGAGAAAGGGGGTGGGAGGGTAGACAGCAAGAGCGGAGACCGGTTTTGTTCGCTGAGAGAAGTGCCCTTCAGGCCCATCCATGTTGCCACAAACGGCAAGGTCTCCCTTTTCACGGCTGAATGGTATTCCGCCACGTGGCCGTCACGTGTTCCCTCTATCCACTTGCCTACTGACGGGCACTGACGGTGGGCACGGGCAGGGGGAAAAGCAGCTGAGACTGAGGAAGAGCCAGGGGCTGGGTCCTTCAGGGTCATGTCGGGGACCGAAGGGCGCTTCTCATGCCTTTCTGTGCACGTGACCCCCCTGGGCATCGTGTTAGGAGGGAGGGGCTGCCTCGCAGGTCTGGGTTAGGGTCCGAGTTTCTGGCTTTCTAACCAATGCCCAGGGGTTTCTGTGGCTCCTGGAACCACACTCGGAATAACCACACTATAGATTTTACAAAGCTCACGACCCAACCCTGAGGGCTGGCCAACAGAGAAAGGCCCAGTCCTCTAGCACACTCTCTCTCCCAGCAGGGTGACAACCATTTAGTTCAGCATCCAGGGCTGAGAGTGCGTGCGTGCGTGAGCGTGTGTGTGTGCGTGTGTGTGTGAGCGTGTGTGTGTGCGAGCGTGTGTACGTGCGTGTGTGTGTGCATGTGTGTGTGTGAGCGTGTGTGCGCGTCTATGTGTGTGTGCGTGTGTCTGTGAGCGTGTGTGTGCATGTGTGCGTGTGTGTGAGCGTGTGCATGCGTGCGTGTGTCTATGTGTGCGCAGTAAACACTCTTGTGGATCAAGAATTGTCCAGCTCCCAAGTTCAGGTCAAAGGACGAAGGAACCATATGGAGAAAAATTAGCTCAGCCAAGCAGGTCAGGCCCCAGCATGCCTGGGTTGTGGGCTCTCATCGCTGCACACATCCATCCTCTGTCCTCCCATCGACACCAGATTCAGGAAGTCCTTTCTCCACCCCCCGCCCCAGGCTGGCCTGTCGATTTCCTATTTGGCTAGAGAGAGGGGCTGCATGTGATTCTTGGGGCTGCCTGGCAGGCACGCTGCCCCCAACTGGGGAAATGGCCAAGCTCTAAAATGCTGTGGTTTTCCACTTGAACAGGTTGCAAAAAGTACTTCAGTGAGGCTGGAAAAGTGCTCAGGTCCTGGGGTCTTACTGACCCGGGTGCAAGCAGTGCTGCGGCCCGGCGGCGTCACCACAGGCAAGAACCTCGTCTCTGGCTCCAGGCCAGGGCACCCTCAGGACCTTTCCACCAGCTGGAACTGCAGACAGGGTTTAGATTTCTCCATGGAGCATGAGGGGCTGACTGTACTTTCCTGCCAGGGGAGGGCCCGTGCTGGGTGAGTCCCTCAGGGCATACCGGGCAAGCAACACCTGCTGGCGACGGGACAGAAGTCTCCAGCCCGGGGCAGGAGGGGCCTTCATTCAAGAGCCAAGTAAAGATTGGTCCCAAGAAGTGCCACCAGGCACTTACTCACTTATTCTTCATTCAGTGACTGACTCAACAAGTGCCCACTGAGCACCTCCTGTGGAAGGGCCACGTTCTAGGCACCAGAGACACAGGGAATAAGGCACAATCGCTGTTTGGTGGAGCTTGCATTCTGCTCGAATGGGCACTTAATTACACATAATTAAGTGGTAAATGCATAGGATACCAGACGATGCATAGAAAAGAGAAATGGGGGCGCCTGGGAGGCTCAGAGGGTTAAGCCTCTGCCTTCGGCTCAGGTCATGATCTCAGGGTCCTGGGATCAAGGCCCACATCGGGCTCTCTGCTCAGGGGAGCCTGCTTTCCCCCCCTTTCTCTGCCTGCCTCTCTGCCTATTTGTGATCTCTCTGTCAAATAAATAAATAAATAAACAAAATCTTAAGAAAAAAAAGAAAAGAGAAATGGAGGATAAAAAAAACTGCGAATGCTACTGGGAGAGGGATGGAATTTTAAATGGAGTGATCAGAGGAGGCCTCCTTGAGAAGGTTAACATTGGAGCAAGACTTGAAAGTGCTGAGGAAGGGAGCCTCGTGCCTGCCAGGGAGAAGAGCACATCAGGCAGAGGGCATGGCCAATGCAAAGGCCCTGAGGTACAGGTGCGTTGTGGCCCGAGCTGAGTGAGTAAGCAGGACAAATCTGGGGGAGGTGGGACATCAGAGAAGTAATGAGGGAGCAGAGCATGGACAGGCCGGTGAACTACTACAAGAACCTGATTTTTGCTCTGAGTGAGACGAGGAGCCAGTGGAGAGTTCCGAGAGGAGGAATGATGAGATCTGACTTAGGCTTTAAAGGGTCTCTCTGGAGGCTTGCTGAGTCTGCTGGGCCAGGGCCTGGGGGTAGATGCAGGAAGAGCAGCCAGGACTGCTACAACAACCCACCCAAGAGCAGGTGGTGGCTGGGGTCAGCGTTATCCCTGCTGTCGCCGGGAGAAACGGTCTGATTCTGGGCACAGACCGAAACTGGACTCAACACAGTTTGCTCACGGACTCGCTACACGGCAGTGCGAAGGGGTCGAGGGTGACTCCGGGGTTCCGCTCTGAGCAACTCAGAGGACGGGGCTGCAGCGGAAGAGGGGTGCTTGGGATGCCAATGAGACACCCACGTGGAAATGGCAGGTAACAGCTCAGTACCCAAGACTGGAGTTCAAAGAAGACATTAGCGCTGGGGAAGTGCGTGTGAGAGATGATGACGTCCGGATGGCATCCAAGGCTATGAGACTGGATCTTCTTGGGGGTAAGACGGAGCAACTCGTGAGAGTAGGCAGGAAGCTGAGGGAGGAAGGAAGCTCCTTGCCAGTGAGGTTTGGGAATAACAAGAGGGCTCAAGAACAATGCCCAGCCTGGTGGACTGGCTCTTACGGTACACAGCTGACCACTGAGAACGCAGGGGGTAGGGGTGCTGACCCCCACGCTGTCGGAAATTCACGTATCACTTTTGACTCCCCTAAAACTTAACTACTAACAGCCTGCTGTTGACCAGCTGGCCTTATCAGTAACATAAACAGTCGCTTACCACAGATTTTGTATATTAGATGCATTCTATACTGTATTCTTACAGCAAAGTAAGCTAGAGAAAAGAAAATAAGAACATCATAAGGGTGCACCTGGGTGACTCGGGGAGTTAGGCACCTACCTTCGGCTCAGGTCAGGATCTCAGGGTCCTGGGATCGAGCCCAGTGTGAGGCTCCTTGCTCAGCAGGGAGTCTACTTCTACCTCACCCTGTGCCCCCCTTCCCTGCCCCTACTCATGCTCTCTCCTGCTCTCTCTCAAATAAACAAATGAAATTAAAAAAAAATTTATAAGGAAACTACATCTACAAGACTATGCTGTATTTATGGAAAAGAATCCGGGTAGAAGTGGGTCTTGTGTGGATCAGACCTCGGCTGTTCACAGATTCGCTGAGCTCATAAAATATTTGACTCCTTCCATTCATTCATTCCTCGGCTAGTCCTGAATTCTGTGAAGCATCATTTTACCCCTGGGAGAGGGTCATTTCAAGATGCTCCAGACATGCTCCTTCCACCACGGAGGCCTTCCTCACAGTCAGATGTGGGTCATGCTCATGAGAAACTCTCAGGAGCGAAAGTGACCCAGAGAAGGAGAGGCCCTGAGGACAGAGAGGGCCAGGCTGCACAAACACCTGCACAGAGCGGGCAGGGTGCCTGGCCCAGAGGCGGTGAGCAGAGCACGATGATGGCATTCACTGAGCAGACTGTGCCCAGCCACGCACCTGCTGGGTGACCTTGGGCAAAGCTCCCCACCTCCCTGAGGAAGCACAAATCGTATGCACCTCAAAGGGCCACCATGAGACTGGAATGGCGTGATGTATGCCTGGCGCTTACATGGCGGCCCTTTAAATCCCAGCCACACTTTCCATGGCAGGTCACATTGTTCTCCAGCCCCACTGCTGACTCTGATCCCTTCCCCTGACGGCCCAAGGCAAAGGATTCTGGGAAGCAGAAGGACATTGAGGTTGGCGTGCCCTTGGGTGTCTCAGGAGCTCCTCCCTACCCTGGCACCTTGGCTCTCTACAACCAAGCTAAGTGGCTACTTCAGAATCTAGCAGTGGCCCATTCCACGCTATGTCTGGGCATCTTTCCGTCTCCATAGCCGGGGGATGAACTTGTCTCTCCCTGTTGTCCCAGAACCACCCACTAGACCTGGTCATCGGCTAGAACTATAGTCGGGGGCCATGGGGCATCTGAGAGCACGGTGCCATTAGGACTCTGCATTCCTGCAGACACACAGACACACACACACATGCACGCGCGCGCACAAGCATACATGCATGCCCGCCTCCTTCCCCAGACTGAGGTTTGGAAGAAAATTCCTAACAAGCAGAGTCAGATGCCGCTGAAATCTGCAGAGAGGAAAGAACAGACAAGCCACAAATCTCAATGGCAGGCGGCGAGCAGGCGGGAGCTCCTGAGGTCTGGGCTCGTTAGTTTTAAAATAACAGAGCAGAGCAGTGAGATAAAGGGCTTCAGTGGGGGAAGCTGTCAGACACCTTGCCTCCCACTGTTGGAAACACCAGAGGGGCCCTATCTCTCCTCCTGGGTTACAGGAACACAGACTGCCCCGGCTGTGTGCCCAGATCATAGAGTAGCTTGTGAGAAAGGCCTTGGGGGGCTTTGAACCCAAACCTGGAGAAGCCGAGGTATGGCCAAGGGTGTGGGCAGCGGCGGGGGGACAAGCGCTACACTCGACAAATCAGGAGCTGAGCAACGACCACCACTCAGTTCCTTTGCTGCTGTACTGGATGCCCTTGGCCAGATCCTAAGCGGATGGGAACACTGGCTGGAAATGCCTCACAGGTGCCCCTTTCCAGAAAGTTATGTCCGGGCCTGGGTGGGGCCGGAAGGGAGTCCACAGCCCACAACTGACTTACATAGAAGTACAAATGAGCTGCCCCCTCGCCTCAAAGTAGGACCAACTCTAGGGTGCAGTGGCATCAGGCTGGGATCAGGCTGGGATCCCCTGGGATCAGGCTGAGGCGACTCTCCAGCTGAAAGTACCTTTTCCTTTCACTTTCTGCCCCTGCCCTAACCCGCTTCCTCACTTCCCTTCTCCTGACAATGTACCCTCAATAAGCCATGTGCACCCCGATCTCTGTCTTGGGCTTTATTTCTTGTGAGGACCATCAAAGACCTAGGCACAGACCAAGTTACTCCTCTATCAAACGACTAAATGCAAAAACAGTGGTTAGTTAAGTACTGTACTTTCCAGAGTCAGAAAGACATGGGTTTGAATCTCTGCTCCGCTACTTCCGGGGTGTGGGACGGACAGGAAGTTAAATTTACTCTCATTAAGCCTTAGTTTTCCCATCTGAGGATGGGAAATGTTAATGGGGTCATTAATATTACCTGCCTCATTAGGTGGCTATAAAATGCTGAGCACACTTCCCAGGTACACAAGAAACCCTCAGCATTGCCATGCGATGAAGACTATGGTGATGATGAAAAGGATGGACCCAGAATGAAGAGGGCGGTTCATCAGAACTCCACCAATCAGCAGAAAGCTCTCAGAAGACTCCGCCCCAAAGCTTCAGCACCAATCACCAGTGAGTTCTCAAACCACACCCTTTCCATCCGCAGCCCCACCGCCCACCCCAAACCTTTAGCTTTGTCCCTGAGGTCCTATCCTTTGCCATTACTGTTCTTCTCTGACAAAGGGCTCCCTGTGGGAGGGAGGGAGGCCTCTCTGGAGGGAGCAGACGTCTGGCTTTACACAGAAGCGGCCATTTCTCAATGCCAGCCCAGGCATCCAGCTGTCCCACCTGTAGGAAATGGCTCCTTCACAGTAATTCTGATTAAGGAGTTGATGGGAAAGGTCTGTCCCTCTACTGGGACTTTTATCTGCTTTTTAAAAGTCAAACCCATTACCGCAGGATTGCGGGTTTATTAGAGAGCTTTATCTTTATTAGGCAGTCAGTTTTGTGATTTTTGCCCACCAACTTTGACAGGTTCCTCTCAGCTCCAGGACGACGCGGGAGCAGGGGTCGGTGGTGGCAGGGACACAGGACATCTCAGGAGGTGTCAGGGGATCTTGGGACAGCCCCTCCCTGGCGCATGAGCAGAGGTGTTTAAGCTCCGAGGTTTCTCTCGGAGAAAGAGAGAAACCAGGGGCAGCCACTGAACAACCTCCCAGAGCTTTGGAATCGGGCAGCCCAGAGCTCAGAAGCTGATTCTGCCATTTTCAAGCTGTGATCTTGGACAAGTCACTTCATTTCTCTTCTGCAGAGCAGGGTTAATGATATTGTCCAGCTTGTAGAGATGATGCATGTAAAGTGCTTAACACCATCCCAGGGCAGAGTAAGCGCTTGATCAATGCTAGCTGTCACTGTAATTGTAATTATTCATCGTGAACAGACTTTGGGATGCAGGTGCCCAACTTCTCTGTCTTTGCTCCAGCTGATCCCTCTGCCCACCGTGCCCCTTCTTCCTTTCTCTGTGAAAAGAAACCCCCCAAGCCTTCCAGGTTCAGCTCAATGATCTTAACCTCCTTTTCTGACCCTCCACTGCCCACCCCCAGAGGGAGCATGCTCTTTACTCCACCACGCTCCAGAAACTCTTTGTAAATCCCTCCAAGATACTACCATGTGACCTTGAGCAAGGCCTGTCCTCTATTTTAGCCTTGATTTTCTCACTTTGAAAATGGGGATAATACTTATACATTGAGACGGTTGTGGATAATATATATTCATTAAACTAAGCATGATGTCAGGTTACTGTAACTATAATTACAACTCTTACAGAAAGACACTTGGTAGCTCCAATATGAGAACGAAGAAGTTCTGCTTGGCGAGGAGCCTTACGGCTTATCCTTTCCCCCTCTGAGGAGTGCATGGCTTCCAATTTGCCTGGAATAGCTTGGGACCCTGATGACCAGCCCCAAACACCTCTGAAGAACCTGTCCAATTACAGGATTTTCATAAGTCAGAGTCTTCCTTGGGTCTGCATCATTCCCAGCTTCTGACCTTCTTCTGAACACATTAGGGATGGCACAGTAGGGCTCAGAACCTACTGATATGGTCTCCTCTGGTGCAGAAGCGGAAGCCTGCATGTACTGACTTCTCTAGCTCGCTGTGCTCAGACCCGGGACCTCACATTTATTGAGCCCCTGCAATGACGACTCAGGCACTTCATCAGACATTTAAAACTCATTATTTCATTTAAATTCTACCATAAACACTTGGGATGGGTATTGTAAGGATTGGTTTTAGATGAGAAAACAGAGGTTCCGAGAGGTCTAGTAACTTGCCTAAGGACACATAGCAAGCAGGCAAGGGAACGCAGACTTCTTAAGAACTGTGGCTGGGTGTCCCTGGTCTCCAAACTGAGTATGGCTACATGATGTAGACTGTGTTTACCCAGATTTTGGGGTAACTGTGTCCCTTTCTACTGCTGACCATGCCTGTGCCTCTCCCACGCTGACTGGTGCTCTGTCTTCTTTCTATTTCCTCACCTGCACCCGGTTCCCTGGCTGCTGTCTGCAGTCTATTGACCAAGACAATCAATCAGCCAGCTTGCTCCGACAGCTAAAAAACACCCCGTCGACCAATTTCCCCTCCAGCGCCTTTCTGTGGACCACGAAGCCTCACTAATTTGGAATTTGCAATGATTTCTGACACAGAACCTGCATTTCTCATTCCAAGTAAAAAACAGTCAGAATGAAATGTCATCGCATGAACCCCTGGGGGTTTCTGAGCAAGGTCCCGGCAGCCAAAAGGCCCCTTTGCCACATCCACCCCTTTGCTCCTGTTCCTGATCTCTCTCCTGCCAGTATCCATTCTTATACTGGATCCTAACTGACAGCACCTTCATAAATGCTACGATTATTGCTAATAACGGTGCTATTCACAGACCATGCATCAGCTATGTTCCGGGCACTGTGGTAGGTGCTTTGCATTTGTTGACTCTGGCAAATATTCACCATAATTATTTGAGCCTGGTACTGTTTCTAACCCCAGTATACCAATGAAGAAACTGAGGCAAGAGGAGAACCCACTTCTAGATGGCAGAGATGGGATTTGAACCCAGACAGTCTGCCTTCAAGAATCCATGGTCTTAACTCTTACAGCATAGTGCCTTTGGGACTGGGCACCGTGGGGGCCACTTGCAGACCCTGTGAACCCCAAAGTGGCATCATAAAATGAGAAGAGAGAGCTTTGTGTCCTACAGCTGTGAGATTGATGTCTATACCCAGAGCTTAGCAGTCGTGGGAAAGCTGCCTCCGGACTCCATCACCATGGGCAGTCCTGAAAGACCCAGAACCTTCAAAAGAAACTGGTGGCAAGGAGTTTGAGATGGATCTTTCCTAGGTTCAAAATCCTGTTTGAGGGTGTTGGTTGCTGTTAGGGATCCACCATCAACCCAAGGCTCTGGTTTCTTCCTACAGATATTTTGCCATATGCTGGTGGTAGAGATGAGAAACACACAACCAGAAAGCTAGATGCGGTCCCACTCATAACTTTCTTGTGCAAAGGCCCTGTGGCAGCCTTTTGCATAAGCTCAGAGTGGACTTGCCTTTGTAGATTTGCAGTAGGGCAGCCTCCTTTTTCATGGAGGGAGACACTGGTTACTAGGATCGCTTTAGGAATGTGGTTTGAGTGGGAAAGAAAGGTATACTATTAAAAAAACAACAACACTGAAATGGCTTGATCCTACCAATTACCTGTGGGGCTGCGGGAGTATAGACAGAGCTATACTATACTGTAGGTTCCCTGAACAAATGTCTCGGTTCCTGGTGGTGGGAGCTGAGGTCTGAGACAGGTGTGGGGGCCTGGCACACAGACTAGTCCAACACTCCTCAGCCATAATGCTGCTGCCCCCCTAGGAACTACGTATTCATGGTCCCCTTTTAACCCGCACCCAGCTAAGACTATTCCCCGGTACATATAACATGTGTCCAGATGTGTGTCTGCGTAGCGCAGGGGAAGCCTGGACCCAGATGTTCTCAGTACCAAGATGCGTCATGTGGCAGGGTCAGTTCTGTCTACAGGGACTATGTAATTCATTGTGCAAACCGAGACCCTGGGGATTAAAAAGGCTGCTGGTGCTAAGTGACCTGGGGTCACCCTATGTCACCCTAGTTATCTCCTGTTTCTGACCTTGAGACTTGAATTGCACTGTCCCCTCCCCCTCTCCTCCTGAAGGGCCTCTGGCACCTCAAACCTAACCTCTGCAAACCTCATTTGCCCCGCCTACTTTCCTCCTGCTCCCCATTCTACCTCCTCACCCAAGCAGTGACCTCGCCATCGCCCTGGACCCTCTTTCCTATATCTGACGCTTCTCGTTTCAGACCACCTTGGCGCCCATCTTCTCTCCACCTCCTCTGCCACCCCCCGGCCCAAGCCTTCCTTAGCTCTCGCCCAGGCAGCAGCTGCAGTATCCTCCATCACCCTGGCCCTGTCCAGCCCACTCTCCATGCAGCAGGCAGGGGCATTTTCCAAACACAGGTATGGGCCCATCATTCCCTTGGGCAGAGCCCTGAGAAGCAAGTCCCAACTTCTTGATGTGGCTCTGGTGGCCCTTAAGGTCCGTGGCAGTGCTCTCCAGGTCTGTCATTCTCTGAGGCTTCTCAGCCACTGTGCTCCAACCACCTAGAGTCCTTCTAGGGCCCTTGTTCTCTGTGTCAGAGGCAACCTAAGGGCACAGCCTGGAGCTAGATCACAGGATTCCAACCCTGGTCTTGCCCTTCTGTGAGCTTAGATAATTGACTTCACCTCTCCAGGCCCTACTTCTTCACCTATAAGATGTGGAGAGTAATAGTACGTACCTCAGGGTTATTTCATGGATTAATAGTGTGTCTGTGTAAAGCTCTTGGGACAGTGCCTGGCACACATAGTTAAGTGCTCTGTGTTTACTAATTCAGAAATGACATCTCTTATGTTACCTTCTTTGACTTGAGGACCTCCTGCCCATTTTTCAGATTTCAACTTAGAGTGTCACCTCCTCAAGGAAGCCCACCAAGACTACTAAGTTTGTTGTGTTCCTTATCTATATCCTTCCATTACAAATGTCTGTTTAATTCTCTGCCCCTGCTCCCCGACGAGACTGTGAGTCCTCTGAGGCAGAGTCTGAGCCATTTGCTGCATTGTATCCTCAGCACCTAGTAAAGTGCCAGGCCCATCTTCAATGAAGATTGGTTGGATGGGAGAACTGAATGGATAAAGAACCGAATCAAGCTAGTGGCTACAGACAGTCTTCTTGGGACTGTTTCTAAGGCCCAGGGTACTGAGATTTGTAACAGATGTCTCTCCAAGAAAGGCAGGTAGAGAAGGGCAGCTGGGCTTCCCCTGAGGACGCTGTGCCCAGAAACGGTATGCAGCCCTGGTTTCCTGCTGCGGATATCCATCCGTTCCACCCTCCAGAAAACTAGCTCTTCTTCTCCTCTGCTGAATCCCAGACCTTGGTGTCCGGGAGCCCCCACCGCTACTGGCCTCCTTCTCTCTCCTCCGGATGCTACCCCCAGTCAGCCTTTCTAAACCCAGAGGGCTGGGTGCGAATCCCAGCTTTGCCACATACTAGTTATAGCTCCTTGGGCAAATTCATCGCTGTGCCTTGGTTTCCCCATCTGTAACATGGGATGTGTAATCGTGCCTACGTCACGGGGCTGAGGTGAGGTCACCCATTTTGTGACGGGTCCGGTACCTGTGGCCAGAGTGCGACAGTGCCTTTCAAGACTTTTTAAAAAACAAGCTCTCCTCACTTCCGAAGCCCTCTCCCCGTGTCCCTGCATGGCCAAGTCCGACTGGGTGGACTTCCTCTGTCCATCTGGACGTCCCAGCTGCTTCTATAGCCCCTAGCGACAATCCAAGGCCATGGGGGACAGCTGACAACATCCGGGCAGCCGCGCCGTCAACTCGGCTCTGTCTGAACACAGCGGGTTCAGGCCCATTTCCGAAGCACCAGCTGACCAGTAAACGTCCCTGGCCGTCTTGGGCATGCAAGCATCCCCTCGCCACCAGCCCCAGAGACAAGGACTAAGGGCAAGTCATTTCTTTGTGACGGAATGCCAGGAAGCTCTGGCAGGGCAGCGGGGAGGGGAGATTCAGGGAGGCAGGAGCCACCAACAGGGGTGTCGTCAAGCCAGCTAACACTGCGGGCACCTGGAGCGTAACCCCACGGGGGAGCCCCGGAACCGGGAGACCGCACAACTCTGTTATTCTACCTGAGGCGCCCCGAGTCTTATTCTTCCACTCTCATCAGTCATGACTGAAGGCTGCTCCCAAGGGACACCGATTACTGCTTTGTGCCTGGGCAGAGGGGGCTTGGTGGCCAGAAAGAACCCTCGGGTGCAGAGACGTGGATCCTGCTGGGAAGTCCGGCTGGCATGCTCGGGGACTCCGGGTACCACGGGCACACGGCAGGGCACCACCAGCACCCCGGCTGCAGCTGTGCCTAGCACAGAGTGGGGCAAAGCCCCAAAGAAGGCCAACGACCCAGCAAATACCCCTAAGCTCTCGGGAACTTTTACAAGGGGTTCCTGAATGCTGGGAAAAGGGAGACTTCACTTCCCTTGTCAGACCCTCCCTTTCTGCTCCCCTTTCATTCTCCTTCCCTAGATATTCTCGAGCTTCTGGTCTTCCAAGCATTTTTAGGGAGCAAAGACTGGACAGGATGCTCAGGTCTCCCGGCCCCAACCCTTCTTCCAAAAAAGCTCAGAGAGGGGATCTGTCCCACTCCAGTGAGTGGCAGAACCCAGGTCCCCTGACATCCTGGACTTTAGGCTACTCTGATGATGCTCTTCCTGGAAACCTGGCCGGAGGGGGCAGGGCTGGCGCTAGGCTGAGGGGGTCAGGCCGGGTGCGGGGCTGGCTGCACGCGGAGCCTTCCTCCCACCTTGGCCAGGCCTGCGTGGCTCAGCATTTCAAACGCACCCCTATGTGCTGGAACCATCTCAGGAAGAAAATAAGATTTTGCCTTTTGCTGCAATTTAAAAGAAGGGGGAAATCACGAGCACATCCTTCCCTCACGCCAGAGAACAGCCCATTTGAGAAGATCAATCAAATGTTTTCAGTCAAAGCCTGTACAGGTCCACATTTCCCCAAATTACATCAGCTCAGCTGAAAGAAAGATGGGAGAGACAGAGGAAGGGGCCGTGAGGCAGGGGTAAAGGCTGGCTGGTGGAATTATCTGCAGTGGAGTGGGGGAGGGGCACCACCGTCTATGTTCACACCTAAGGGAGGACAGGAGGAGCGGGGACAGAGACTGGACAGAGTGTAGGGCTCTTTCTCTTTGTGGAGAGTCTCGGCTCATGTTCCGCAGAGCTGCAGAACCCTCCAGAGACCCCCACCGGGAGTGCAGCCCACTCGCAATCACTCCTGTGGAACAGGAGGCTGATCCTGAGACCCACAAGCCAGAGCCAGGGAATGCTACCACCTCCCAGGAGAACAACTCTTCCGACTCAGCGCTTGTCGAGCCCAGAGTAGCCTGCAGAACTGTCTCGATCAACCAAAGTCTCTGTCCTGGCTTTGTTACTAATGTTTATTAAAGTACAAAATTTGGGAACAGTTTCCAACTAAGACAGTTGCATAAATATATGAATCTTCATCACCCCTGTTAATGACAGCTCCGTTCAGGAGGCAACCTTGGGACTGTCCTGGACTTTTCTCCCCTAAGCTCCAGGTCTGACCCGTCAGCAAATCGAGATGCTACATTCAAAACACAGCCAGAATCCAATCCTTCTTTCCACCGAGCTGGCCACCACCTTGCCCAAGCCCTAGAGGTAATGACCTCTTGCCTGCATTTTTCCAAGAGCCTCATGATGGATCTCCCTGCTTCCATCTTTGTCTTCAGGCAGTCTGTTCCTCAGCAGGCAGATGGAGGGATCCTGCTGACACTCAAGCCAGACCAGGGTACTCCTCCCCTCAAAACTCTCCCATGGCTTCCCTAAAGCCAGTCTAATTACAGGGCCTGCAAAGTCTGGCTCCTGTCGTCACTCTGACCTCACTCTTTTCTCCTGCCCCACTGGCCTCCTGGCTGTTTCTCTGACATTTATAATTGACAATTATAATCCTGCCTCAGGACCTTTGCATATGCTATTCTTACAGACATTAAACTGCCTGAAACATTCTTTCTCCAAATACCCATGTCTTCCTCATCTCCTTCAAGTCTTTGCTCAGATGTCACCTTCTCGGTGACATTTCTTCCCTGACAACCCTATATAAACCCTTTTTAAAATCAAAACCTGGGGCGCCTGGGTGGCTCAGTCGTTAAGCATCTGCCTTTGGCTCAGGTCATGGTCCTGGAGTCCCGGGATCAAGCCCCACATTGGGCTCCCGGCTTGGCAGGAAGACTGCTCCTCCCTCTCTCACTCCCCCTGCTTCTGTTCCCTCTCTGGCTGTGTTTCTGTCAAATAAATAAAATCTTAAAAAGAAAAATCAAACCCCTCCCCATTGTATGCATATCCCTTCCGGCTTTACTTCCCCCTATAGTACTGCACACTCTGTACTATGACATAGCCATTTACACATTTATTTTGTTTAATGTACATGTCACCCAACCAACGTTGAGAACAACAGCATCCATGAGCAGATTTAGGGTATGGTATAGCTCTTAAGTGCTGTGTGACTCTGAAGGAGTTGCCTGCCCTGAGAGATAGCTGAGGAACATGGGGACCATCCTTGCACCCCGAGCACCTTGGCTTGGGTCCCAATTCTGCCACCACTAGCTGAGTGACCTTGGCTAAAGAGGTTCTATAAATAGAGGCTCATGTTCAACACGGGAAGAAAGAAGCCTCCAGGTAGGAGGGGCAGCATACATGAGCGTCAGCTTTGGAACCAAGATGGGGATTTGAATCTTGGCTCAGCCACTCGCGAGCTATGAGCTTCCGTTTCTATACCTTGAATGGGAATAACCCAATCCCAAAGCAATATAGAGGAGTAAATGAGTAACTGGACAATGAAACAGAAATAATAACAGCTAAGTAATATTTTTAGCACTTCTATTCCAGTCATGGTTCTGAATCTTTTATATGTAACTCATTTAATCCTCACCACAAGGCTACGAGGACAACGTTATTATTCCTCCTGTTCTGTAGATAAGGAAACTGAGGCACAGAGTGGTTAAATAATTCACCCAAAGTCACACAGTAGAGCCAGATTTCAAGGTCTAAAACCAGCCCTCCCCCTCTCCACCCTCGCCAGCCCTGAATAGAACCACTTGGTGCCTTGATACCTCTCACACCAGCTAACCAAGGTCGGGGCTCCTAAACCAATACCCCCTCCCATTTCCTAGGCATGGCCCCACATCTTTAAGCACCAGAATTCTCCTGAGCATCTGAGCGGAGAGGGGTACCAGGTAGCTGGATTCGGGTTGATTAAATCAAGGAGAAAATCAATTAAATTTAAATAAAGAAAAAAGATTGGAAATCAGGCACAACGCCTTCTTAATTACAGTACCTAGTCACCGGCTGGAAAAAAAAATAACTCCAGAACGTTTCATTTCATATATGGCCTTGTGTATCTGAAATGAGAGGCTCCTAATGAAATGCACATTACCCCACTTGACTAGTAATTGACTAGGCAATCCTGACAGTTTCATGGGGGTGGGAGGGTGCTGGAATGAGCAGGCGTAACAGCCAGGGCTTTTTGAGGAAGTGACCACACAGGATGCTCTGGGGTTTATTGAGGGGTAGCTAACCCCAAGGTCCCCTTTCCTGGCCGTATAACTCAAAACGCTCCCCACAAAGAGTGCGTCCACTGGGCAGGGCTGAGTGTGCAATGCAGCAGGCGAGTGTGATTACAATGGCTTTTCTCTGCACCATTCGGAGTTGCTGCAAACAAACGGGGCCAGGGAGGATCACCAGCAATCAGTGACCAAATGCCTCAAAGAAATTACTCTGACAAGTATCTCTGCAGTTGAGATCCTGGGTTATAGCCTTCTAATTGGTCTCCCTGTCTCCCTTCTCGGCCTTTCCAATCTCTCTCCTCTGCATCTAGGGGCATCTTTATAAAGCATATCTCATTAAGTTACTTCCTTTATTAAAATCCATCATTGGATTCTTGTTGATGTCGGAGCAGTCTAGATTCCCTACCACGGCTCAGGAGGCCAGACACGATCTGGGCCCTGACCATCGTATCTTCAGTCCTCGTTCCTCTCTCCTGCATCCTTTGTTCCAAGCATACCAACCCAGTGGAGTTTCCCCAAACCTTCCATGTGTTCACGATTTCATGCCTTTGTATAAGCAAGTTCCCTTTACCTGAAACACCCTTCCCTCCCTTCCGCGCCGGACTAAGTCCTGAACCACTCCCTCAGGGGCTGGCTGGGTCTGCAGCCCCTCTTCGATGCTGTCAGAGTAGCCATGATGCCATTTCCTATGATGGCAAGCATTACCTGAAACAGTAACTGTCTGTGAGCTCAGTGAGGCCAGGGGCTTAGGTCTGTTCATTCATTTCCTCTCCAGAACCTTGCACAGTGTCCAGCCGCGCTAAAGATATTGAATGAGTGGGCAGAGACTTCACAATGATGGTTGTGATAATGTGGGCGCTTTGCAGCCTCCTTGCGAAGTAAAGCATCAAAACTACCATCCCTCAACCAGGATGCTTTCTTGCTTTTTGACTATGAGTGAGTACGATAGGCTGAATGTTTGCTTGCTCTTTTGGCCCTGTTAGGATGTGGGCAGCAGCGACCAGAGCTCTCAGGGACACCACTGACTGAGTTACTCAGTCTTTCAGTCAACGAGACTCCATTTGCCCTACATCTGCAGTTGCCCAGCATTCAGCTGTGCACCTGAGCATCAGAAAGCTGACTAAGGAGAGATCGGTGCCCCCCGACAGCTCACAGCTCATGCATGACGGGTGTGCAAATCCTCCCCACACTGGGACATAAGGGACGGAGAGATCCTTGTAGCAGCTCCTTTTCCAGAGCAGGGGACTGAGGCACAGAGATGTGCTGCGGTTTTCCCAGGATCGCAAATATGATGCCAGCAGATGTGTGAATAACGTTCACCCCGCCTGCCTCCCCTTAAGAACCCCGCATCTTCTTGAGTCAGGGGAGAATCTAAAGAGGCATCAGAGAAGCCAGATCCAGGAGAGTCATTCCTCAGATGGAGAAGCTTGCATTTAGGAGCGGGTGGCATTTCAAGTGACATTACGATTAGGGTCATGACAGCTACAATAACTCCAAGAAGTGAGGGTCTAGAGGCCAAGAGCCCTGTGCACTGAGGGTCTGCTACTGGTGTGCCCTCCAGCGCTGGAGTGGGGAAGGCTCTTATAATCACTCTTCACCCATCCATTCACTCAATCACCAAATAGTATGTGGTATCTACCACAAGCCACGCAGTGTGCTAAGAGCTTTGCAGACATTTTCTCATTTAATACACACCCTTGAATTAAAGCTGATTTTAAGGTATCATTATAATTACTCCCACTCTGCATAGGTGGAACCTGGAATCAGAAAGGAAAATAACTTCCCCAGGTATTTATAATCAACAATAATGATAACAGTTAATATTTGTGGATCATTTATGATGTGCCTGGCAGGGTACTAAGCTATTATATTGAATTTGGTCCTCACAACAGAGTTCTGGGGTAGGGACCATTAAAATTCCATTTTATAGACGAGGTGATTGGTATCAAAAGAGGTGAAGGAACCTGCCCAGAGACACTAGGTGTGACATGATGGAGTCAGAGTCTTAGCCCAGGTCTGCTTGACTCCCCGGTCCAGTATCTCTCGATGCGGTCCCTCGACCGCCTACATCGGAATCACTGAGGACGTCTGTGTGAAATGCGGAATCCTGGGCCCACACTGACCTCCAGGATCTAAGGGCAAGGCCAAGGGATCAGCATTTTATACAAGGTTCCCAGGAGATTCCTACACTCACTAAAGCTTGAGAATTCTGTTGCCAATCTTGAGGTAGGGACCCAGCAGCTTTCAACAGAAAAGAAAATATTCCATTTGACTTTCTCACTCAGTTGATTTGGAAAAACATAATGAAAGGGAAAAAGAAAAATCAGTGAAACTCTCCCTGGGTCCCAGGGGGGCTGCAAGAGATATAAAACGAAGACGGAAAAGACATTTTGATGCCAATACTCCAGCAGATGTGTTTACGCAAGTCGGTTTGATTACAGGTGCTAAAAATACCTCCTTTTAAATTTAGGAGCCCAGAACATTTCTCACTGCTTTACCAAAAAACAGTTTAAAAAATGTTTTTTTAATTCATTCCTAACCCCCCACCTCCTTCAACCAGTTATTAGTATTGATGCTGGAGTCCCAGAGTTTGTTATCGAGAATTATAATGGCAAATCACAGAGACATTTCCTCTGATTACACAGATTCTCAGTGTATTTGGCTCTCACCTCCCTGCTAGCCGTTCCTCTGAATCAGCAAAGTGCCAGCTGTACTCGACTTCCTTGGGGTGGCTGAATACCAGACCTCAACAACTTCCCAAAATAAACCTTCCATCCAGCGGGGCCGGCCCCCACTTCCTTCCCCTAATCGCTCTTTTTCTGGTTTTGTACTTCACATCTTTGAATCATAAAATTGCAAGACTGGAGGGGTTCAAAGACTTAATTCACACCTGGGGGAAACTGAGGCACAGAGACAAGAGAGGAGGAACTCGTCGGAATTAACAAGGCATGCAAGTGGCAGGGCTGGTCCTGAACCCCAGCATCCTGCCCCCGACTCCAGGGGTCTTCTGGTCAGACCGGGCTGCTTCTCCCGGAATTCTCATCTCCACCCAGACTAGCTAACAACCTACCACAGGTCACTAAACCTCTCTGAGTTTCCTCATTTGTAAGATGGGGATAGTAAAAATACTACCCCCCAAAATACTACTAACCCCAAAGGGCCATTGTAAAGACTGAATGAGTTAATCCTTGCAAAGTGCTAAGAACAGTGGCTGGTACCTAGTGAGCCTCCGTGAACAGCGGCCCATCACCATCGCCCCTTATCATCACCACATGGTCCAAAACATATGCAAATGCAATGAGAGGTTATTGGTATCAAAAAATTTTTTTTGGATTTTTTTATCCTGCTTGCCTTTTATTTATTTATTTTTTTAAATAAGAAGATACAATGCCTGGTAAGTAACATAAGAATGTAACATAAAAATGTTCCATAAAAATCGGTGGGGTGTTTTAGGAACAAACGAGAAAGATCCAAAATTACTAACCTTAACGTTCTGACCAGCTTAACAGCTGGTTAACTTCACACAACTCACCAGCCCCTGCAGAAGGGACACAGACCTCTCCATCACTGTCCCTCCTTTAGGAAAGACTCACTGAAATCCTCCCTTCCCCTGGAATTCTCCTCTATCCCACCTTCCTCTGAGCCTCACCCACATTGCTTTTGGTCTTAAGAGAAAACTTTCTCTTCCATCCCGTATGGGAGTCGATTCCCGCTCTCCCTGTGTCCGAGTTATCCTGAGAACGAGCACAGCAACTGTCCTTGGATGGGTATATCACACACACTGGATGCTGTATTCACTGGCTTATCTGTAGTCCCTATGGCTCATCTAGTGCCTCTCCCCTCTAGGCTTGTGGTGGCACAAGCGAGTCACCAGGGACACTGTTTAAAAATGCCATCGTCTAGGCCCATCTCCCATCAATTTCACAGAATCTCTAGGGCAGGGCCGGCCTGAATATTCATGTCTCTTTTAAAAGTACCCCCTTCCTCCCAGAAGTTTATTCTCATAGAGAGCCAGAGGTGATCACTGCTGCTTTAGACCCTTTAATTAATCTGCATATATGATTTTCTAGCCGGCGCCTGGCTGGGCGTTCAATGGGAGTAGGTCTTGTCTTTCCACCTGCAGCCTTACCAGAGGGATTAGTAAGCACAGTAAACATTCACGTTTAACTGAATTAAGTGGCGATCATGTTTTGTACAGAACACCGTGGCCCTTGCTGCATCGTGAGTCTCAGTTTCCCCACTTCTATAGTGGGGTGACCTTGGCGCTATTTATGGTGAGTGGCCAATGAGAGGATGTAGGGGAAGTGGCCGAGGCGGAGCCAGGAACATCAGAAATGTCCACAAGACGTGGTTTGTTCTTTTCTTTGCCGTGTAGCCAGCGCCATGGAAAGCAGTCAGGGGAAAGCGGTGCTGAACCCGAGGGGGACATGAACCCGCTCCACCACCGCCGCCATCAGCCACAGCACCGTGAGGGAGGCCAAACTCGGGGCAGGCTCTTCAAAAAGAAGGACGCAAAACAAAAAAAGCACTTTACATATATATGTTCCCTTAAGCCAATGATGACCCTATAAAATAGGCGGCATGATGCTGGTTTTCAGATGAGAAAAAGGCTCCAAGAGGGGGCACAGGGAAGGAGTGATGCCAAGTCTAACCCTCTCCAGGACTCCTCCCTGCCCTTCCAACTTTTTCAGGGACAGACAATTCATTCTGCAAACTCACCCCCACATTTGGTTCTTTCCTCGGAGCATATCCTTTCCTTCCTTGTGTGTGCAGGCCTCTTGCCTCAGCTGTTCACTTGCCCTCCCCAGACAACCGCCGAAGTGGCTGCTAGGCGTCGGCCCTACCCCATTTATTTGTTTACCTCTGGAGGCACTAGTGATGGTGGGCACTTCGGAAACCACTTGAGTGAGATTCGGATCAGAACCCCGACTCACTCTGTGACTTTTGGGCAAGTGTCTGAAAGCAGCTGAGCCTCAGTTATTCCTTCTGCACAATGGGCTAGGAGAGTGGCCAGTTTGCTGGGTAGAGTATGAAGATAATGGATGCAAAGTGCCTTGAATCTAGGCAGAGGTTCAAAACAAAGCTAGTCAGTGGTAGTAATGGTGGTGATTGTTCCTTTTTGGGGAAGACGGTCTAACTGCCCAGGGGCCGGCCACCTGCCTATAAGCAGAGCAGACCGGCTGGCTGGGACCCGGAGATGTCCGACGTCTCCGTTCAATTACCTCCATCTGTGGGTAAAACAGCCCCTGCGTAATGGACTGATTAATCTCCTTATCGCACGGAGCACACAGTGTAATTACATCAGAGAATTCAGATCCCCAAGCGCGACATCAATCAACTCAGAGAGGGCAGCTTCTCCCTCCCTTCCCCAGCAGCCTGGGGGAGAAAACTCGTCTTCCCTCTGCCTCCCTTGTTCATGCTCCCCTAGGATGTGAGATGGGGGACAGAGAACGCCTGGGAATGACTGTCTGGGGAGCAGGTAGGGAAGGAAGAGGAGAGGAGGGATCTTTTTTCAAGTCAGTTACCTCTCTTGTTCGCTCTCTCCCCCTACCCCTTGTAAGTTCGTTTGCTACTTGAATTTGATGTGAGTAAGTGAGTAGCAGGGAGGAACCCCACTGTTTTGGTAAAGGATGGCCAGACAGAACAGTAACAACACCTTCTCCTAGTCACCTTTGTTTGAATTCTTACTATTGTGCCTGCATAGACGTTACCTCCTTGCCTCGCAAGAACCTGATGAAGAAGGTGCTATTATTCAGCCCCATTATTCAGCAGGTGGAGAAACTGAGGCTTGGCTAGAGCTCAGTCAGACCCAAGGGGGATGGTGGAAGCGTGATCTTTGGACCAGGAGAGAAGGACAGCCTGAGTAGGAATTAAAGCAAATTCTCAGTCAACCCTGGCTCTCGTGAAGCCAGGAAATGAGGCTTTTCTTGCTGGTTTGGTGACCGACTTCTTCTGTGCGATCCCTAGTCTTTCCATCTGTACACTTGATGGCCAGCTAAAATCTTCCCCTCATAAAACAGAGAAAAACAGAGCTCTCCTGTTTGAGGCGGGGGTGAGCCTTCTCCCCGGGCTTCAGGACAAGCATGGGGATCGCGCCGTATTAATGCAGTCTAGAAGCTACACAAAGAGGTGGGCACTAAGATTTCCGGCTCTAAGATAGGACAGATCTGCAGCTCAGAGGGCTCTGGTCCATCCCATTCATAACTGAATCCCCTATGCCTAGAACTGTGCCTGTCCCCTACCTCCTGCCCCATAAATAGATGTGGACAGGACAGGGGATTTGAAAGTGTGTTCATTTAGTGGCCAGGTGAAAAGCGGTCAGATGCTTTTTTCTCTCCCCTGGGTGAAAAGAGCTCCTGGAACGAATGAGCCCATGAAATGTGTTGCATAATACTTTTTTTTTTTTTTTAAGATTTATTTGTCAGAGAGAGAGAGCATGAGCACATGTGCAAGCACAAGCAAGGGGAGAGGCAGGCGGCAGGGAGCCTGATGTGGGCTGGATCCCTGGGATCAGGACCAGAGCCGAAGGCAGACACTTAACCAACTGAGCCACTCTAGTGTCCCACATAGTACTTTTTAAACATTCAGATTTCTTGCTAATGTTTCCAAATTGGGCATGGCGTGTATACATTTTAGTTTTAGATCATGACTGGAGACAAGAGACCTACATTCCTCTCCCAAGGGAGCCGTCGGCCAGATCGAGGTGGCAGTGCCTCCGTCCCCCCCAACGGATCTTAGCCTGGTCTCTTATCCTCAAAGGTGTAGGGAATGCACAGCGCTGGCCACATGTGGGCCCTTGCCAAGCAGCCATAACTTAGGTGATAGCTGGTGACCTGGGGGGGGGGGGGGTGATTCCATGAACCTTCTAAGACATGAACTGGTCTCTATAAAAGCTGGCCCAGAAAACGGAGGCTCATTCCTTTCTCTTCCAGCCACGAAGCAAGAGGGTGGGTGTGCATCTATGTGGTGGAGAGAGCTCTGGGGGCTGCCCAGCTAGCTCGGCGCCTGCGCCCTCATTTCCCTGGTCAGAGGGAAACCACCAGCCACCCACACGCTCCCTTCTCTAACAGGATGCTTGCTCCCAGGTTCTGAAATGCAGGCTCAGCCCTGATCAGGTTTGGAGAGTGCCGTGAAGCTGACGCTGTGGTCTCTTGCTGCTGGGATTATATTTCAATTATCAAACTCTGTGGTTGCCAAATGTGTGTCCACAGCCCGTGCTGACTGGGCTGCTGCAGGATCACAGAAGGTGCTTTCTGTAAATGCACATTCCTGGGCCCCTCGGCTGGCGATCCTACCTAATGGGTCACGGTGGGGGAGGGCGGGGCTCTAGTATTTATATTTATAGAAGGCTCTCCAGGCAGGGGATTCTAGTGCCCAGCCCGGGGGTGTGAGCCACAGATAACAGGCCGAGCCATTCACTTTGTTCTACTTGCTCTGCTTTCCATCTCTTTAAATGTTGACTGCACTATGGGGCTCTCCTGTTTCTATTTCTGTCTCACCTTGAACTTCCCTCAAGGCTGTCTCCCTAAGCCTGATGGCTCTTGCCCTCCTTTCTCCCTCAGCCAGTTGAATTACATCCTTTGGGCTTAGCTCAGACCCTCAAGTGCCCAGTTCCAAAGTGCTACACAAGCAGGGAAAACATGATACCCCAAAATAGTATCTTCAAGGAGAGGCACTGCCTTACCCTCACCCGAAGCAAGGCCTGGGGATTTCTATCCCAGAGCAGCCCTTGTTTCTTTTCATCCCTGCGCTCTCCATTTCTAAGTCTTGTCTTTTTAGGATCGATTAATGGGAACAAGTGCCATTTATCTCTAGGCTTTGGATATCCATCAGCTGTTGCCAACACCTCCATGGCGGGTCCTGGGAAGAGGTCAGTTCTGGGGCGCTGGGTGGCTCAGTGGGTTAGGCGACTGCCTTCGGCTCAGGTCATGATCCCAGGGTTCTGGGATCGAGCCCCACATCGGGCTCTCTGCTCCGGGGGAAGCCTGCTTTTCCCTCTCTCACTCCCCCTGCTTGTGTTCCCTCTCTCGCTGTGCTTCTCTCTGTCAAATAAATAAATAAAATCTTTTTTAAAAAAAAGTCAGTTCTGAGTGAGAACTGAGAACCACAGAAGCTCGCTGGTGGCATCCTGAGTGAGGATTACCATGCCCAGGGGTCCACCAGGGCTGGGAGATGAATATCTAAAACTCCCCAAGCCAGAGAAACAGCGGTTCTTCAAGGTGATTTTGCACACACGCGAAAGGAAAAGAAAGTGGAGTACATATGAGGCCCCCATCCCCATGGCAGCGACCCTGCCTTTCTCTTTGCTGGTTGGAGGGGCCAGTGTAGGAAGGGGAGGGGAGGAGAAGGATTTCACTGTGGGGTAAGCAGTCTGCACAAAGCCTGCTTTTCCTCCTGTTTCCATCCTGCAGCTCCCAGGCTGGGTCACAAGAGCGACGGTGGTGGTAATGATGATGGTGACAGCCAGCAGGTAATCCCGTGCTTGCCACGTGCTAGCTCAAGCCGGGCAGTGCTCCATGCCGTTTGCCTTGGATCCTTGCAGCAGCTATGACCCAGGCCCTGTGTTACCTCTGCTGAAAAACTGAGGCCAGGGATGCCCTGAAACTTGTCCAGGCTCCCGGAGCTGGGAGGTGGAGGAGCCAGGCCCTCCCCAGTCGGTCTGAATCTGAAACCTGACACTGAAGCACCAGGTTATGTGGCTGCGGTCCCAGGCTTGGTCCCCACACGGGCATACCCGGTTGATGTGCATTTTGTGAACATCTGTAGGGTAGGGTTACACCACCACTGTCTGAGGAAGCTGCAGCGTGGCTGGGAAGGCCCGATTTCGTAAAAAGAGATCGCCAGCCCTCGTCGGCCAACCACTGACCTCAGAGTTTTATGTGCATCACTTCATTTGATCCAACTACTCTATTATCCCCATTATACAGGTAGGGAAACTGAGGTTCAAAGAGATTAAATCACATGCCCCAGATATAAAGGGTGTGGGCAGAGGAGCTAGGATTCAGATCTAGGCCTGTTGGCTTCTAGAGCCCAACCTCCAACCCAACAGTTTCACAAAAATGTCACAACCCATACTAGGGCAGTTACAGTATGGGGGGCTGGGATGGAAAGTCCAGGGTTTCCAGGTCTTGTTCGTATAAAGTACTGAGCACCTACTCTGTGTCAGGCATGGTACTAGGCTCTGGGGATAAGACGCTGAAAAAAACAGATACGGTTCCTGACCTCATGGAGATTACAGTGCCATGGAAGATGCCAAAGGTACCTAATTAAACTGAAGAACTGTGAAGGGAAGTGGACAGTACCGGGTGGACACGCAGGAGGGGAGGCTGGAGCAGAAGGAGGGAGCAAGAGATGAGACGAGACTAGAAAGGCCGGCAGGGGCTGACTTGCAGAGCCGGGCTGCCATGGTACTGTTGGGACTCTATCCTGACAGCAGTGGGGAGCTATGGATGGTTATTGGGCAGGAGAGTGACACGGTCAGGTCCACGATTTGGAAAGACCCCGTTGGGCTTCAGTCTATGTATGACATTATAAATGTGTGTGTATGCACGTATGCTTAGTGGAGCCAGTGGCAGGAAGGCAGAAGGGAGGCCCGTGGAGGGATTCTGAGGAGATAACGGAGATAATGGGAGGTTGAGGAAAGAGGGGGCGGTTTATGTAACTTGTTCCCCAGCACAAATTCCTTCCCCGAAGCCAGTTGGTGCTGGTCACAGGCAGCATCAGGTGAAGGTGTGTGGATAATTTAGCCTAAATGAAGCCCTAACATCTAAGGAAGCAACATTTCTGGGTTCCAGTAGTGTTTCTCAGCTGGAATGTGTATCAGAAACACATAAAGGGTTTGTTACAGCACAGATTGCTGGGGGCCCCTCTCCCAGAGTCTCTGATTTGGTAGTTCGGGGCTGGGTCTCAAGACTTTGGGTTTTTGTTTGTTTGTTTGTTTGTTTTCTTAAGATTTTATTTATTTGACAGAGAGAAACACAGCCAGAGAGGGAACACAAGCAGGGGGAGTAGAGGGAGGGAGAAGCAGGCTTCCCGCCGAGCAGGGAGCCCGATGTGGGACTCGATCCCGGGTCTCCGGGATCATGACCTGAGCCGAAGGCAGTCGCTTAACCAATTGAGCCACCCAGGCGCCCCAAGACTTTGGGTTTCTAAAAAGTTCCTGGGTGATGCTGCTTCTGGTAATGGGGGACCACATTTTGAGAACCAGGAGTACAGAATAAAAAATCACCCACTTTGCAGCTACACTCACTTAGAACTGAATCCAATTTCTGCCCCTGTTTAACCCAAGTGGATCTGGACTGCCTCTCCTACAATCCGTTTTTTTCATCTGTAGGATGGGGCCAGTAACATCAATGTGAGTTTGTTATATATGTTTCATACACCCCTCCCCCCCAGGTAAAAGGCTTATTGCAGCACTTGGCACATAAAGAAGGCTCAGTAAATAACAGCTCTTGTTATTCCCCAGGGAAAAAGCTTAAATCAGTGTTTGGCCAATGACACACCAGGACTGGGACTACAACACGGAATCTCCAGGGAGTCAAAACCTGGGGCCATGGAAGTGTTAGGGAGCCAATACTGGTGAATAGGAACCAAAATTTTGTGATGCATATTCAGAGATTACTCTTTGTTAGGCAAGACTTCAAAGGCAAATGGGAAACAAAAGTTATTTCTTCATGGCTGCTAAATCAGCTTATCTGTCTATTTATCCCTTTATTAATTGTGAAATCCATTCACTCACTCATTCATCCCCATTTTTCTATCCATCCATCCATCCATCCATCATCTATCCATCCAACTACCTAGCCACAGATTTTTCTAAACCTCTACTTTGGACAAAAAAAATTGTCCTTGTTATGAGGAAATTCAATGGACAAACCCTCAGTCAAGTGGGTCTACCATTTGTCCCCTTCCGGCATTCCATTCCAATTGGCTCATGTTTCCATGTTTCATCTAGGAGATCTGACTCACCCATAGCAGAGTACAACATGACGGAGGCAAGCAGGGGGCACCAAGGAGTAGTGTGTCCTCAACCAACATGAAAATCGAGAGAGAGGTGGTTAAGAATTGAGGTCCCACAATTATCATATGATCTCACTGATATGTGGAATTTAAGAAACAAGGCAGAGGGTCATGGGAAGGAGGGAAAAATGAAACAAGATGAAACCAGAGAGGGAGACAAACCGTAAGAGACTCTAAATCTCAGGAAACAAACCAAGGGTTGCTGGGGGATGGGTGGGAGGAAAGGGGTGGCTGGGTGATGAACACTGGGCAGGGTATGTGCTATGGTAAACGCTGTGAATTGTGCAAGACTGATGAATCACAGACCTGTGCCTCTGAAACAAATAATACATTATATGTTAAAAGAAACTGTGGTCCCAGAGACAGATCCAAGGTAGATTCCTGATTCCCTACCACTCATCAATCTAGTAGCCTTGGACACTTGTGAGCCTTAATTTTCTCCTCTAGAAAATAGGAGTGCTCATAGTACCCATACCACAGGGGTAACTGTGAGATAACACATAATATATATTAACAAAAGGTTGGCATGATTTCCTGGTGCATATTAATTAATGCTAAACAAATCATAACTACTACTCTTAGCAGTAGAGCAAGGGACATAGGGTAGATGGGGCAATTTGCTCAGATCAATGTCTTCATTATCAGCAGAAGCCAAAATTTGCTTGGGGTTTTCCCTGAGACTGTTTAAACTCCCAAAGGGACAAGCAAACAGGTTCCCCTACCCCCTTTTCCACAAATTTCTGCCATATAAATCAGTGATTCAAGGAACAAGGAAAAGAGGCACTTATTGATATAATTCTGATATTTCTACATTTCCAAAGCATGTTTGTATGTTGTTCTCGCATTTTATCCTGACAAAACCCCAAACGTTAAATGATCAAAGTTTTCTTAGTCTCATTTTGAAAAGAAAGAAACAAGCCTAGGGAGGGTAAGTGGCCTGCCTCTGGTCACACAGCAAGTTAACAGCAGGGCTATGTCTAGTTTTCTTAAACATTCTTTCCACTGCACCACATACCAACCTAAGTTCAATTTCTTGGTTTTCCCCCTTTTAATAAATAGGAAACCAGAGGACTTTGGCTGACTCCTCTGCTTTTTTACACTCTAATGCCATCACTGAAAAAAAATATGTATATGTGTGCATTTTTGGCTATTGTGAATTATTAATGACAATCTCTTTAGTGTGTCAATTCCATTTCTTTGTTCGAAACATTCCTTTTGGCATTGGCAACAGCACTGAAATAAATAGTTTATTTGCCAATAACATAGCTTGTTAAATTTTAATCAAATAGAGTATTGTAAGCACGTAGTTACTGGGATATATCCCTTGGGAGTGAGAGAGATCACTTTAGAAATGAATTAATAATGGTGCCTCTGGAAGCCAAAATGAAATGGCCAATGGAGCCTTGATGTGGATTATCCCTATTTGAGCTGTAAATCAATGGAGTTGGTCTCACCCTATCCCCATTAAAATTTCCTTGTTAATTATTTTTGGAAGATAATAAGAACAACCAGATGTGGGGGTATTGTTTTGCCTCTTGTTTTCTTCTGAAATGTATGAGCTCTTTTATGATGTTTTAAGCATGTAGTCTCATATCGTTGCATGTTAAATCCTAGGGATTTGATGTTGTGGCCTAGGGATAGAGATGGGAGGCCAGATCCGTGGCTTCCAATAATTTCTCTGTCTCTGATTCCATCTTTCTCCCCTTTTCTCCTGTCTGCTCTCTCCTCTTCATGCTTAAGAGAGCATGATGCCATATTTTGAGTATGGTGATGCTTCTTATTCCTCCCCAGAAGGATGGAACTATTGAGTTGTTTCTGGGGAGCATTTTAGATAGACTCTTTCACTCTTGTTCACAAAAACCCCCTAGAAGCCAATGACTAGCATCTGTGAAATGGTTGTAGTAATTATTAGGGCTGTTAATCAGTAGTATCTCAGTTCTTCTTTTAGGCACACAGTAGGATTGCACTTATCCTCTTCCTTGACTGTAGGAATGATGCCATGGCTTGCCTTAATTAATGAAGTGTGAAAGGAATTGATGTGTATAAGTTCTGGATAGAAGCCTTTAAAGGCAAGTGTGTGGTTCACCATTTTCCTTTTCCGCCCGCCCTAGTAACTACAGATACTCAGATGGTAGAGGTTCGTTCAGTTTGGGGTCTTCATAGAGCACAAGAGGAAGCAGAGGTTCCTGGAAACCCATGATGGCATGTAGCGTGAACATGAAAAGAAACCTCTGCTGTTTTAAGCCTGACATTTGGGGGTTGCTTGCTACTACAGGACAACAAAACCTCTCCTTACTGACATATGCAGGACAAAGTCTCATGCTTACTTAGCATGAGAGTCATGTGTGTTTATGACCATGAGATCAATTCTGGAACTTCTGGTTCTTTGGGGAAAGAAACTATAGCTTGTTCATCTTTGAATATCCATTGCCTAGTAGAGTGCCAACTACTGAATGGATACCACTAATGCTTTCTGAATGAATGATTTAGAAATATGACAGCATAATCTCTGGAGTTAAATGGCAGAGATGATGATGATGGCAACCACTTTACTGATGCATCTACTGAAGGCTTACTACGTGCCTTAGCATATGCTACATAAGTTGACAAGTGATATCTCATTCAGTCCTTACAGTAACCCCATAAAGTAAATACAAATGTTGTCTTCATTTTGCATATGAGAAGGCAGAATCATGGAGCACAAAAGTCAATCACTCAAGGCCATTAATAAGTGACAGAACCAGAATTCAGATTCAATACATCTATTCCCTAGGTTCTCAATAAATATGGAAGATTTTTGCCCACGTAGAGCATTTGCCCATGTCTGGAGATCCTTTTATTAATATGTTACAACTGGGGAAGCACAATAAGCATGTAGGCTTCAGATGCTGCAAACATCCTACAATGCACAGGACAGGTCCCCAGACAAAGAATGATCTGCGCCAAAATGCCAATAGCAACAACAAACCTTGATATAATCCTATAATGCTCTTAACCACTAAGCTATACTGCCTCTGGACACATCTATCTTTTCAGAAATCAGGGAGACCCAAAGCTTCAAAACTTCTACATTATCCTCCTGGAAGATTTATTGGAAATACATAAATGTGTTTCTGAATGATCATATTATAAAACATAGATTTACCCAGAATCAGGAGCACACATTTCGAATAAAGTGAGAGAAACCTTAAAGGTGATGTAACTACTAGGTTCAATAGGTAAGGATGGCTGGGGTTGCGGACAGGTAAGTGTTTCATGGTTGGATGCGATGCAGCCGTAAGCTGTTCAATGAATGATCGCTGTCCTGGGTGCTGAACCACTGTCAGTCTCTCAGAAACATGAATCAGTAATGTCCCTGGGTTTGAGCAGAAGTTCTGTCCACACACCAAGTGCACACACAGGGCTACACCTTTTTGCTTTTCTAGCCTCCAGTCTCAAGGACATTGTCCCCACCTTTGGAACAAGTTAATTAACATGCAGGAAACACTGCTATGCTTGAGTCCATCTTGTAGAATTTCTGTTCTAGGGCTTGACAAGGTGATGATGGTTTCCCTTCCATTATTCATTCTTTCAACCTTCGACGACTGTTCTGCCACTGAGTACACATGCTATTACATGTGCATGCGTGCACACACACACACACACACACACACACAGTCCACATTAAGAAGTACAAGGGAGGGAGTAGGCCACTCAAATGAGACCAGGAAGGTGGATATCCTGGAGGAGGAGGTGAGGGAGTGAAGTGATGGAGTATAGGGCTTCATTATTAAAGCAAACTAGCCAGTGACCAGGCTCTGGTTGGCAGATGAAGATTATGCTCCTTCCTCCCATCTCAGACTATGAGCTAAGGTTGATAATTGTTTGTTAAGTACAGGAGTGAGCTGATCTCATCCCAGATGCCTGATTTTGGAGGACATTATGTCCTTCAGGAAGTTGGAAGACCAGAGTTTGAGATGTGGAGGATCCGGCATAGGGGAATAGTTCTCCAAGGCTTAGGTGGAATGGAAAGTTGAGTGTTATGGAGCTGAAGACACTGTCCTTATTCTTACACTCTGGACCATACTTGGGAGAGATTCTTATCAAAAACATTACAAACACTGCATGGAAGGGTCAACAAGTTCCCAGTCAGCTAACTCAGACTTTCATCTCCTTAATCTCCACTGAAACTTAGTTGAACACCTTAGGGTCTGGGATATCCTGCCTTGTGTAGACTCTAAAAAATACAAAGACTGATTCTGTGTGTGTGTGTGTGTGTGTACCCCAAACCCAGATACAACTGGAGAATATTTATAGAGATCTGACGCCTGTAAAGAACACTTGAGGTACTCAGGGAGTTTGGGTGAATGGATGACGGTGTATAAAAGTAGGCATGTGTGTGCACTCACACACATGTATTCATGCATGTCATGTGTGTATGGGAATGCTTGCATGAGTACATGCGGAAACGTCTGTGAGTGCTTAACAGCATGGGAATGTGGGATAGGGGTGTCACAACAACAGCCATTTCTCCTTTGGACCCACGGTTCTCCTTAAGTTTTTGTTTTGTTTTGTCCATTTGTCCACCAAAGTGGTTAAAAAAGGGGTATTTTGCATCACGGATTGACATGTGAGCTATCTTCAGGTCCCAGTTGTCTCAGATATAATTTTATTCTCCCTTGATACCCATTATACTCATGGAATGTCAAGGCTGAAAGGTCCTCCGGTCACTTTATTTTATAAATGGGAAAACTGAGGTCCAGCAAAGTGAGTTAAATCTACACAAAATCCCATGGTAGTCAAGGTCAGTGCCTGGACTTTGTCCACCCTACGGCTACTTCTTCTGTGCTAGTCATGTTCCTGACAGATTGCATTCGCATCAAACAGAGTCCTGATTTAGGAGCCAATCAGCTCAAACTCCCATCTGATGCCCCAAATGAAGAAACCAGCCCTCTTCTCTCCTTTCCCCATAAGCGCTGAACCCTCCAGTCTTGAAATCTGGACTGCTCTGGGCTATCAGAATCTGATCTGGACCTGGATAAAGATCTCTTGGGAGAAAGATACAAAAGAGAGATCAAGAACCAGGTTTGCACTGACATGAGACACACAGAAGATACCATTGCCTAAAACCTTCCATGGCTCCCCATTGCCTTTAAGGTAAAATCCTGTCCTTGTGATGTTCAGGGGATCCAACCCCTTCTTATACCCCCCAGCTCCTTCTCTTTCAACTCCCCATTACCACCCTCTATTCTAGCCAAGGTGGCATTTTCCTAGGTGGGCCAGGCCCCTTCTCACCTCAGTCTGCACCTACTGGGGTCACCTTCCACTACTTCTTTCCTCTTTCCTGGCCACATCTTGTTTATGTATCATTTTGTCCTGTTTATATCCTAGTCATTCACTGTCCTCTATCTGTCCTAGTCATTATCTCCTCCAGAAGCTGTCCCTGGTTACCCAAGCTCTTGATAAATGTCCCTCTTCTACTGCCCCATTACCCAGGGAGAACAGGTAAGCTCTCATCTGGTGTCTCTATCTGGTTGGCTCAGTGTTATCTCCCCAGAGTGTAGCTCAGTGCCTTTCACACCGGATGAATGAATGAATGAATGAACGAACGAACAAACTAACAAACATCACTCTGAGTCTCTTCAACAGAGTAGGTAAGGGATGCAGTGTGAAGTAGAGGCCCTGGGGACTGGGGAGGAGCGGGGGCACTTAATTGGCAGAATCAATGTTTCTTCAGCTAAGACCAACATAGAAGTGATTTCAGGGCTGAGAAGTGCCATCACAGCCCTGGAATGCTGCTCTGCCATTCACAGGACTTCTGCTTGCTGGGCACGCAGGAGAGCCAGGCGGAGGTATCTCCAGCTAAATAGCTGCAATCTAGGGAGAGGTAATTGCAGGATCTGAAGGCAACTTTTTCCATGTCTGGCTCTGCTCAGGGGAATACGTGATCACAGACCTCTCAACTGGAGAGGCAGGTGGGGTGGATGGTACTGAATTTGGCTGCCATGGGCAGGGACAACCATATAGAGAAGGTTAAGGGTGTTAAGGGGACAAGTCTCTGGAAGGAAGGGGTAGAAGGGAGAGGGGCAGCGACAGAGGAATGGGGCTGCAGGACATGTTCCAACGACAAAATGGCTGGCTAGTCTCCAATGGCAGGGTGTATCAGGAAGAGGTGGAGAGGGATTTCTCAAGCAGCTCCTACTTCTCAAGAATGAGGAGATTATGCTGAGTGAAATAAGCCAAGCAGAGAAAGTCAAATATCATATGGTTTCATTTACTTGTGGAGCATAAGGAGTAACATGGAGGATGGTAGGAGAAGGAAAGGAAATGTGAACTGGGGTAAATCAGGAAGGGAGATGAAACATGAGAGACTCTGGACTCAGAAACAAACTGAGGGTTTTGGAAGGGAGGGGGTGGGGGATGGGTGAGCCTGGTGGTGGGTACTGAGGGCACGTATTGCATGGAGCACTGGGTGTGGGGCATAAACAATGAGTCTTGGAATAGTAAAAAAATAAAATGAAGTTAAAAAAAAAAAGAATGCTCATGGCATTATCTCTGGAAATCTTCTGTATCATGACAGACCCTCTTCCAAAGAAGAGTTATAGGAGGGGTGAGACGACCACTACCGTATGAGCTTGGCTGTTTGATTTATGCTGCCTAGATTCCAATTCCAGCTTTTCTACCTACCTGGGTGACCTGAGAAAGTTCCTTAATGTCTGTAAAATGGGCACGATGCCTGTACCAGTCTCAGGGAGTATATGTCGTTGTTATGATGGTTAAAAATGAGAAAGTCCACACAAAGCACTTCATACAGTGTTTGCAATATAATACGGGCTCGACAATGATGAACTAGTATTATTAGTATCTTTTGTTATTATTTACTTAGGTATTTCTTTTTTTTTTTTTTTAAGATTTTATTTATTTGACAGGGAGAGAGATCATAGGTAGGCAGAGAGGCAGGCAGAGAGAGAGGAGGAAGCAGGCTCCCTGTTGAGCAGAGAGCCCAATCCAGGCCTCGATCCCAGGACCCTGAGATCATGATCTGAGCAGAAGGCAGAGGCTTTAACCCTCTGAGCCACCCAGGTGCCCTAGTTAGGTATTTCTAATGCTCCCTCCCAAATGTCTGGTATATAGTAGATCTCAAGGAAATACAGCACAAAGAAATGAATGCATTGATGAGTAAATGAAGGAAACATTTGTTATTTGCTCAGTGCTTGCTATGAGACACATGCCTTGCACTTCCTGTCCCCTCTGCTTGGACCACCCTCCCCCTTTCTCCTTTTTCAGTGATCCGTAAGTCAAGACTTAGCTCAGAGTCTGTTTTCTAGGAGAGGACCTTCCTGGCATTAGTTGGGGAAAAAATCACGGTTGCATCACTGTTCTAAAAGCAAGAACCCTGGATCGACAGTCTCAGGATTTGAGTTTTCATTTCTGTTCCAGTCCTAGCCTTGAGAAAGTGACCTTGGAAAATTCCTTGATACTCTGTGCCTTTATCTTGTCATCTGTTGAGTGGGGGGTGATGATGCTTACCACAGAACATTGTTGTCAATGTACTTCTGCTTCAGCAATAGGTAGGGCGTTTTTCTTATGAGTCAGGCATGGCACTGTGCTCGGGAGACAACCCAGTCAACGAAACAGGTAAGGTCTCTAGTGTAATGGAACTCACAATGGGAGACAGACATTAAAGAAATAAATGTTCTGAAAAAAATATAATTTGTAAAGGCAGAGACTAAGGAAGACTTCCTTGAAATTGGAAGGAGTGGCCATTCAAAAGAGGGCTGGCTAAGAGCACCCCAGGCAGAGATAGTAGCATGAGCAACGGCCCTGAGGCAGGAGAGAGTGCTTAGGGGTTTGAAGAACTGAAAAGAGATGGAAAATACATGAACAAAGTGGAAACAGGGGAAAAGAGTAAGATCAGGTCACTGGAAACAGGTCTGCCCAAACCTTCCAGGCCACAGCTTGGAAAGTGTGAGAGAGACAGGGATGTTGGCTTTCTTAATAAATGGTAAAGCCACACAGAAATGCCACACAAGACCATGGCTGTAGACCTATCAGTAGCCTTTTAGTTTCTCCATCAGGGCAGTGAGATAACATCATCTGTCCAGCCACCCTCCCCATCCAAGTATGATGATGGGTGTGACATCTCTTCGCAAGTGAAACCAAGTGACATCTCTACCTGATGGCACGGCGTACCTACGTGCGACTGTGGCTGCATCAGGCACTGTGGCTCTGGGTATGCCAGCACTTAGACAGGGCTGAGCTATTATCAAAAGGGAGGAGGCATCCTGCAGGCTGCTTTGGAACCATTCTGTATGTGGCTATTCTGGGCCTGGTGGGAGGGAGGCTGGGGGGAGGGGCTGCCCAGAAGAGCAGAGTTATTTCAGGATATTGCAGCAGGCAATTTGTAGGCTGAGTATTCAGAGCAAATCTAGACTGGAGGGGCCAGGGACCCTGAGCTGCTAGAAGCTGAAGGACATCTCTGATGACCCCAGAAGCGGTGTGCTTTTGTGGCAAGGCAGTTTGGCATGAGTCCTGGAGGCAGAAAGGGCTAGAATAGGTGCCCCCTGTGTGACCTTGGGCAGGTGTCCACCAGGGGCAAGGCATGTTGCAAGCATTTTCTACAGTTTACTCTGTCTTCCCAGTAACCTTATGATATAGCTTCTGGGCTGGTCCCATTTTATAAATGAGGAAACTGAGGCTCAGGCTTGCCAAGGCTCTGCTGTGATTTGAGAGGTAGATTTGAACTCATCTCTCCAGCATGATTTGCATTATTTGAACTCAGCGTTACTTGAACTCAGCTCTCCTGGGTTATTCACCCTGCCTCTTATTACCCAGGACAAAATCGTTGTCAGGACAACAAAAGGAAGTGGCATTTGCAATATACTCAGCACAGCTCAGCACAGCCTCTGCCATGTTGTATCTTGGCACGCAGACACCTTGGTAAGATGTCACTCGATTTCACTTGTGTTCTTTGAAACTGCTTATTTCAAAGGGCATACCAAATGTTGTGGTCCTTTATTCTTGATAAAGGCAAATCTTAAAAATCCAGGAGGGCCTGGCTCAATGGGGATCATGAGAAGGTTATTAGCCATTTGGGAAAAAAAAAAGTCCAACCCCCCCAAACCTGGACTGAAGGGTGTTTTTTATAGAAACCATGGAGGAAGGAAAGCGGCAATGTTAATTACATTTATAAATAACACTATTGCATGTGCTCTTTAAAATAATCTTGCAAGGCATGATAATGAGAAGTCACTGAACAAGTAAAGACACAGTCCCGCTAGGGCTATGGAGTTGTCCAAGGTGGAAAGCAAACCAGTGAAAGAAAGGTGATAGAACCCCAGCCTGCTCCTTCCTGATGCACCCCCTCCCCCACAATCTTCTCAATGAAGACTGTCAGTAAGATTTTACAGGCAGCTGAGCATTCATTTGCTGAGGTTATGATCTAAGCACCAGATTCTTCTGTGAGGGACCACCCCTTCTTCTCTACTTTCAGTCCATCTGACTCAGGCACAGGTGTCTTTATGCAAGCTCCAGGCCACAGTGAGTGGCTCTTAGGTAGGCAACTATCTAAACCAGGCCAATCAAAGCCGGCAAGATTCCATTCTAGGACTTTTACTAAAACCACTGGGAAGGTAGCCTCTTTTTCTAGGAGTTGTTAAAAAGGATAAGATGAAAGCTTAGAGCTACTGGCAGCCTTCTTGTCACCCGAAGAGGTGAAGTTGCCTAAGAAATGAATAGGGGGACAACAACATTTAAGCTCCTGGATCCAGCTAGACCTGAAGCTGGATCCTTTCAGTTATGAGAATCAATACATCCTCTTCATTACTCGAACTACGTTGGTGTGGCCTATGTCCCTTGTAATCAAAGGACTCCTAACTAATCCAACTGCTCTCATAATAAACAAAGAATTTTACTGTTTATCTACAAAATGTAGGAACTTCTGGTATCTATGAGAGTAGTTAGGAGCATGCCCACTAGAATCAGTCTGCCTGGTTTTGAGACCTGCCTCTGCTGTCTTCTAGCTGTGTGACTTTTGGCAAGTTACTTTACCTACCTGTGCCTTATCTGTAAAGTGGGATACTAATATCCCCTAACCTTGCTGAATCATTGGAAACATTAAATAAGATAACACGTGTCCAAGAAGACAGGGTGTGGCACAGAGTATCAATAAACATTACTACTACTAGGATGTTGATCAGGAAGAAGGCTGTTTTACCCGAAACAAACCTGGGACCTTTACAAGCACTATGTATACAAAGTGATGTTAGTCACAAAATACGCATAGTGGGAGCTGCCCCCATCTGAGCGCTTAGTGTGTAACGTATATGATTATTTCACATCAAGCACATAAGATGGGTAATTTTCTCCCCGCACTTAACTAACTATAAAACAGCCTCAAAACCTTGTCCAAGACGACACATTTAGAATACGATGGAGTTGGCCCATAACCCAGACTTGCTTTCTCCGAAGCCACATATCCTTCAAAACATTTCCTAAACTTACTTCAGTTACTCACCCAAGACCAGCCATGACTCTTGCCCACTGGTGCACGTGCTGCTCATACTCGTATTTGACATTAGTCTTGGGATCAACGTGCTTTTTGACTTAATACACGGTAGTCCCAAACTGAGACGAAGACTCTTCGATACAAGGAAGGATAGAAAGAGGCTTGAAAGAGCAGCCACTTTCTCACCTGCTTATTACATGTCATTTCAAGCTGTGTCCATGGGGTCACCTAAAAGGCTTCAGACAACAAGATCATATGGGTCCAAAACTCAGCACCCCAAACTCCAATTTACATATCTTCTAAGGACCCTCCCTTTCTATACTCTACCATGCCTTCTCTCTCTTTCTCTCTGTCTTTCATCAGTTGGGCACCCTACAATATCTCTATGTTGGAACATGGTTGGAATTAACCTAAACTAAAAATAAAAGTCTTCAATACCCAGGGGTCTTTCCCCAGGGGGGTCCTGCAGACACTGTATTGCATGCTGAAATATACATCACCCAACTGTGACCAGGCAGACACACATGGCCCTTATCAGCTGGAACTCACAGTCCTCTCTTTTGGAGGAGTCGGCACCCACTCACATCGACTGGTACATGAGAACCATCCACATAAGAACAGCCACTGTTGCCACGGAGATGTATTTTAAACAAGACAGGTGATGTAATTCTCCTTGGGAATTGGCATCAGAGAGATGATTGGGATACACGGCATCTGGTTCAGGCTCTTGAGCAGAAAGACTTCGCACTGAATCAGATATACTCCCAAGAGTCAGAAAGAGGAAAATGATAAATAAAAGCCTGCCAGCCTCTGAAATGTACACTCCACTTGTGCGGCCTTGGGTAAGTCATTTAGCCCAGATCCAGACACACTACATGACTCCCCAGACACCAAGACTTCCCTGGGGTCACACAGACAGTAACAGAACTATACACAGACCCAAGGACAGAGGGACTATTTGATCATTCATTCCATGCCTTACCAAAATGTGTTGCATGGAACACTGGCTCTGCGTTAACAGTGGCCTGCTCCTCTACATGGCATGAAGACGGAACTGTCTACTTAAATGGGATTGACAAACACTAGGTCAAACAAAAAGAATCAGGTTTTGTTGCTGCAGGACTTATCAGAGCCTGTTATGTGTTAACCTGCAAAGCCCAGGAGGGAATGCGCTATTATTCAGCCTTTCTCAAAAATCTGTGGCCACAGAGCCTTTCTTTTGAAATCTAGTGGGCTACTAGTCCATGGAACACCATGGAGAAATCTGTCAGAATACCTTTAATGAGAAGAAACTCCTACTTGAAGAAAACTCTGATGGCTAGAAAATTCTTCCTTAACTAAGAAAACTCACCCTCCTTTTAACTTGTCCTTTTGAGTTCCATTTCTGCTACCTTCTGAGACATAACATCTCTGAGCCGCACTCTATTTTCCCACAGAGTGGGAGTGAGCCTAGGCCTAATTATCCCCCGGAGTTGGAAGAACTACAGCTAAACTTTGTAAACTGTCAAGTGTCGTAGATATGAGAGCTGTCATCCATACAGCAGCATCTCCATCTCATGTACACACACAAACTGCTTCAGGTGGACACCCTGGGGACCAGCCCTCTTGGAGATGGATGACTCCGAACAGGGTTTCGTAACCGCAGCACCACTGTGCCGGGGGCTGGCCCGTGCATCTGGGATGCTGAGCGGCATCGCAGGCCTCTATCTGCTAGATACCAGTAGCAACCCTTCAGCTGTGGCAACCAGAAACATCTCCAAACATGGCCAACTGTCCCTTGGGAGACTAAATTCGCTCCCAGTTGCGAACCACTGCTCTAGATCAGCAATCCTGGAGTAAAGACGGAGACACTCTGTATTTTCTATCTGTGCTGTCTGTTCCAGTAACCACTAATACATGTGGCTGCTCAATGCTAGAAATGCAGCTAGGGTGACTGAGAAAATGAGTTTTTAGTTTATTTTAATAAGAAATTTCATATTAAACAGGTAACACATTTAATAATAAAACTTAATTTTATTTAATTTCTCATTCAAACGTACAGAGTCACAGGTAGTGAGTGGTTACCATATTAGCTGGTGCACTTTTGAGGTCCACCTACTTATTCTACAAGTATCTGTTGAGCACCTACTGTATGCCAACCATGACACCACACGCTGGATATGTAGAGGAAAATGACAGACACAACACCTGGTCTCACCAACCAGAGGACACCAGCAAGTAAGCCGGCACAGAACGTGTGCTTGAGGTTCCACTGACCTGCACGGTCTCCAAATAAGGAAGATTTATTAGCACCCACCGATATCAGGATGGGTCTGTTCATGTGATTAGCTACACCGAACAAGTCCCTAAGAGATTTGTTCTCTTCGAGATCTCCCGAAGGCAGAGCCCTATCTTGCTCATCATTACCATTACCAGAGCTTGGTGTAGAGACTGGCACATGTAAGCGATCGGCAAGTTCTTCCTGAAAGGCGATCCAGGAAGAGATCCCGAACAGTCTGTTAAATACGGCGAAGGTTCTCAAAACCACGTCATGTCACCAACAACTGAATGACCTCTCTATACTTGCTTAGAACAGCATCTCAGCACCTGGCACAGAGTATAAGCTTTGTGGGGGGATGGGAGTGAGGAAAGGCTCAAAGCTGGGTCAGTCCCTGGGAGGTATTGTTCCAATACGAAGAGTACATGAATGGCCTAGACGAGAGGCTTAAATGGGGCATAAGGATAGTAATAATAATTTACTTATTTTTATTATTACTACTTGTTATGAACTGTGTCTCCCTCAAATTCATATGCTGAAGTCCTAACCCTTGGTACCTCGGAATGCAACTGTATTTCCAGATGAGCCCTTTAAAGAGGTAATTCAGGTAAAATGAGGTCATACGGGTGGGCCTTAATTCAATGTGACTGGTGTGCTTTTAAGAAGCAGAGACTGGAACAGGGACAACTCAGGGACTAAGGAGGACCTTGTTGAGGACACAGCGAAAAGGCAACCACCTCTAAGCCAAGGAGAGAGGCCTCAGAAGAAACCAAACCTGCCAACACCTTGATCTTGGCCTTCCAGGCTCCAGAACTGTGAAACTAGAGTTGAAGCTCCCCTTCCCCCCTCAGATGTCACCTGGACTGTTGCCACATTTCCTTCATATCGTTGCTCAAATGTCACTTCGTCAGTGAAGCCTTCCTTAAGCATGATGTTAAAAGGTACCCAGGACCACTGTCCAGTTCCAGGCTTTCCCTAGCCCCCTTATCCTGATTCATCGTTCCCCTGAGCACTGACCACATCCATCATGGTGTGCATTTCCTTGTACATCTGCCTATGGCCTCTTTCCTTCCACTGAAATTTAGGCTCCACGAAGTCCAAGGATTTCTCATATTTATGGCATACCTCTAACATCTAGAATAGTGTCTGGCACATGGAAGGTTCTCAATAACTATTTCTTGAATGAACAAATGAATGGTTCCTCATAACTTCTTCATGCAGTAGCTACTGTTATCCACATTTCACAGGTAAGGAAACTGAGGCTCAAAGAGGTCAATTCATACACCCAAGATCAAATTACAAATAAGAGCTGGAGATGGGATGTGAACCCAGTTCTCTTTGCCTGAAGTTCCCATGACCTTCAATGCTAGGAGGCATTTGGAGAACTCTGCCATGAGAAGACAGTGAGAATAAATCCACAGCAAACAATTTATGTTTATTCCTGCTGCTCTGTCTACCTCCTTCTCCCCTATCACATGGGTAGGCTGAAGATGTCTTGATGATTTGATTTTAGAAAGAAGAGGGAAGATAAGAGACACTGGGAAATATCTCCTTCCACATGAGATCGTGGATCCAATCCTGATCTGGGGCTGAGATAGAGGGACCTGCGTTCAGGCCCTGCCTGACCACACTCTCCAGCTGTGTTATCTGGGGGTGAGCTCCATTACTACTCTGAGACCCATTTTCTGTAACTATAAAATGGGTGTTCTACTTCTTGTGTTGTGGCAAAGGTAACGTACAAGAACATTTGAGAAACGGAAACTTTGAAAACTATAAAGTGTCATGCAATAAGGCAGTATTAGTTCTCAAATTACTGCGTTCAAACATTCGTCTTCTGTAAGAACTGCCAGCTATTAGTATCTATTGTGCTAGATTGTATTATTAGTCTCCATTCTTCCTGCTTCCTTACATCTACACCCTTTGTCATGGGACTTTTGAGTTCCTCCCACTAGGAGTAGGTTTATTTCTCTACCCCACTGGTGTTGGCTTTGCCACATGATTTGCTTTAGACAATGGAGTGTCAGTGGAAGCGATAGTGTCAGCTCCAGATTTGGGCCTTAAGAGGCATCGTGTATTTCTGCTTGTCTCTCTTGAACTTCTATCATGAGAACGTGTCCCACCCGGGGCAGTCACCTGACCCAAGGAAATGAATGCATGTAAGCAGATCTAAACCCAAGCCCAGCTAGACTCAACCCAAACAAGCTGATTCCCAGTCGACCTAGAGATGCACAGATGAGAATAAACGATTCATGTTCTAATACATCCTGGGGTGATTTGTTACACAGCACTACTGTGGTAAGAGCTAACCAATAACCATATTCTTGCTAAATGTTACTTGATGGATATAATGTCATGAAATATGTGATAGACACAATGACTATCTCCATTTTAAAGATAAGGAAATGAGAACAGACAGTTTCAGAGGCTTGCCTAAGTCATCCAGTAAGGAAATGGAATAGTCAAGCCAGAAAACACCAAATTTTTTGAGTGCAGAATCCCCACATTTTATATCCCAGGCTATGCTTCCTCACACCTGCGAAATAGAAGCCAAATTGTATTCAGATAATTGAGGCTGAAGTGATGCCGTATCAGTGTTCCGCATATTTCAAGAGAGACTGGTAATGAACAGCTCAGGTACTATGGTGAAATAAAACACAAACAATGAAAGATAGTAACAGCAGGTTCACAAGAAACCTGAGTTTTGATCCCAGTTTTGCCACAAATGGACTGTATGTCTTTGGTCAAGTTCCCTCCCTTCTCTGGGCCTTAACCACACAATGATGAGGCTGAATCTGAATCCTTTAGGAAAATAATTTTCAAGTATCTATGAAGCTACACAATGTTTCAGAGGCTTTATCAATTAATCATTACAATGATCCTTCTGGGTCCTGGTGGCAATCAGATTCAGAGAAGTTAAGTAACTTGCTAAAGGCCACACAGCAGGAATTTAAACCCAGACCACCAGACTTAACCCTGGGCTCAGGGTCCCTTCCAGCTCTAAGACCGTCTGGGTGAGCTTCAATTGTGGATGGGAGCCAAGAGATCACCTTTCCCTGGCCAAGGGGCCACACCTGTGCTTTCCTCCTCCTCCCCCAGGGGCTGTGGCTCTCTGATGAGCAGGATCTCTGCTTGCCTCTCAGGCTGTTCCAGCCAGGCTAAGACGAGAGAAAGGGGTCCTGAAAACCAGCTCTGGGATAATTAATGGTGCACAAAGCAGACCTCTTTTCTCCATCAGTGAGTCACTGAGATTGCTAATTATTTTCTTTATAAAAATAATCCCAACCAAGACAGGAGTTCTTCTGAATCACAGCTCATTTGCTGCACATGCATTTTTCTGTTCCATAAAAAGTCCTATCATCCACATTTCATGGGTGAAAATGAAGATTACTGGCCCCTGGAATCAGCACTGGAGGCAAATCCAGCCATGTTCCCGGACAATTAATAACAGCCTCATTGACTTAGCTTCTGTATTTATACTCGGGGTGGTGGGGTGGGGTGGTGGTGGAGGTGTGTCCATGGGTGTGTCTCAGGCTGCGTGTGCCTATGTGTGTGTGTAGGGGTCAGGGGTGGTGACAAAGGTCTGGGAGTTCCAAAGTCTGGGTCACAGCATTCTTTGTTCTCTCCTCAAAAGGAGGCATCTGCATCGAAGATGTGGATAAGGTTTAATTCAGAAGGGACAAGCTACAAGGTGCTGCAATGAAGGAGTATTGGAATGGAGGATCATCACCTTTGGAAAGTGTGGCAACGTGGGAAGATTCTTGAACAGAAATTCTGGAGTCTTGGGGAGTTCTAAGCCAACAATCAGGTCTGGGTTCAAATCCCAGCTCTGCACCAACTACATATGACTCTGGGTGCATCCACCTTTTGGTCTCTGCTCCCCACATCCATAGAGCTGACCCCTAGTGATATGAGTAATGAGAGCTGATATGTATCTAATACCTGCCAGGGATCAGGTGCATTACTCATTTGATCCTGGTGAACAATCCAATGAGGTAGGAACTAGTTTCATCCCTGTTGCACAGATGAAGAAACTGAGGCACAGAAAGGTTATTAACTTGCCCAAGGTCATTCAAGAGCAGAACTGGAACCTAAACACAGCCGTTCCGGTTTATAGGATTCATATTCATAACCACAATGCCGTTCAGCCTTTCTCAAGTCCTCCCTAAGGAGAATTGGCTTGCTCTGCTGGGTGTCTCAGTGTCCTCTTTTATTAATAATAAAAATCATAATATATCAGGTACTTTGTATGTGCCAGGCTTTTCCAGATACGTTTGATATATTTTTATCTCCCTTGGTGCCTCACAGCAACCTTGAGACACAGGGAGTGCCTTGGTCTACGTTTTGCGGAAAGTGCAGCTCAGAGAGGTAAATGGGCTGGGCCGAGGTTGCACAGCTGGACCTGCTTGGATCCAAAGACTGTACCCAACCACTGTGTGAAAAGACCCCAACAACCTACTGCCGGGGTTCCAGCTCAGATCTGGGAGACAGGATGAGTAGCTTTGGAAACTTCACTTCTGACTCTGTTCTCCTCTTTGGGCCCCCATCTCCCCATCTGGGAAAGAGACTGTGTATTTGCAGCTCTGACGTGCTACCAGTCTGTACCTCCCCAGCTGGATCTCCTTGTCTCCTGAGGTAGCCACAGGGAGCTGCCCATCTGTGCTCTCAGCCACCATCCAGATGGACAGAACATCAGTGACAAAGAAGGGCTTCCTTTTCCGGAGACTGCAAAGTAGCCCAGAGCACAGCAGATCCCTGGGGTTACTCTCGCATCAGAGGTCCAGAGAATGTCTGGCCAATGGGTCCTCACTAGATGCTGGGACATAGCTGTGTGTGTTGGCAACTCATCATTCCCCTTGCACAGGTGTACCTCATTTTACGGTGCTTCCTTTTACTGACCTCGGCAGAGACTATATTTTCAAGTTGAAGTTTTGTGGCACCCTATGTCAAGCAAGTCTATGGGCACCATTTTCCCAACATGATCTTGCTTACTTTGTGTCTGTGTCACATTTTGGTAACTCTCACCATATCTAAAACTTTTAAATTATATTTGTTACAGTGATCTGTGATCAGTGCCTATGACTCACTGAGAGCTCAGATGATGGTTAAAGTTGCTTGCCAATATTTTTATTTTTTATTTGTTTTAAAGATTTTAATTAATTAATTAATTAATTAATTTTTGACAGAGCACAAGCAGGAGAAGCAGCAGGCAGAGGGAGAAGCCAACTCCCCACTAGTAGGGAGCCCAATGTGGAACTCGATTCCAAGGACCCCGGGATCATGACCTGAGCCGAAGGCAGATGCTTAATCAACTGAGCCACTCAGGTGCCCCTTAACAATAAATTATTTTTAAATTAAGGTATGGACACTGGGTTTTCTTTCTTTTTTTTTTTTTGAGGCATAATGTTATTGTACACCTAAGAGATTACCGTATTGTGTAAATAAAACTTTTATATGCACTGGGACACTGAAAAGTTCATTTGACTGGCTTTATTGTGGTGATCTGGAACCAAACCTGAAATATCTCTGAGGTGAGCCTGAACCCTTTTCTTCCTTCTGGCCTATCTCTCTTGGCAAGCCCTTTCTTTGCTTTTGCTTCTTTGTCTCTGAGCATCTATCCTCTGTAGCCTTCGGACTCCCTTGGTCTCCCAGGCCGTCCTGAGTTCCTCTGCTTTTTTCCTTCCTCTCTCTTTTCCCTCTCACCCTGCTCCTCTCCTCTCTCCCTGTGCTCTTCCCTCCCCTCCATCCGTCCTGGCTCTCCCGTCCCCTACTTTCCCTCTCTCTCCCCACCAACCTCCTCCTCTCCGGTGCCTCATGTATTGCTGTATGTGAAGCCTGGCAGTGCCCCTGGAGGGTGGTGGATTGCGCACATCAGAGGTCTGAATCAAGTCAAACTGCAACTGAATTACACTAATAAACCAATTAAATGCCATTCAGAAAGTAATTTCTATAGCATCCCTCATATTTATTGCAGATCTTATTTCTCTAACATGGTGCTGTCTCCTGCTGCCTCTCTAACCGCACCCCTCCCCGTCCCCTTTCCATCTTGGCTCTTTCTCTCTCCTTCACCTTTAGCCTCTTTCCTGTTCCCTCTCCCACCAAGCTTGACTGGAGCTCCCCTTCGCCCACTCATCCCACTGCACAACTTGCTTTCCCAACCTGGGATTCAACTACATTACAGGCTATTGGTCAGGAGGGAAGAGCACTGACCTGGGACTCAGGAGGCTTGATTTCTGGCTTTGGCCCTGCCATTCACTGGCTTTATGTTGTTGGGAAAGTCTTGGGAGTCTGAGGTTATCCTCTTCAAGGCATTGGGCCATGTGATTTCCAAGGTCATTCCTAGCTCCTCTGGTCTACAGTTTTGTGACCACCAGACTTGCTAATTAGGCCCAGACAGAACTGGATTTGAATCCCAGCTGTGCATTTACTAGCTGGGTGTCTTAGGCAAATGGCTTCACCTGCCTGTGCCTCAGTTTCCTGATTTAAATGATGGGGGTAATAGGAGTACAGTAAGGATTATTATGAAGATCAAATAAGCTAATAGAGGTAAGAAGCTTAATATGATGCCTGGATCATAACAAACAATAAGTAAAGGGGACCCCTATTGCTACTGTTGTTCCCACGGCCACTGATGTTGGGATAGGTGCCTTGTTCCTCCTTGCCTCACATTTATACCTTGTTCCTTAGAGGAGGTGACTTCCACCCCCTCTCTCTCCACTCTGGGAAGGTTCTAAGAATTTCTGGTCTCCTCTCCTCCCCCATGTGAACGTTGTCAGTCCAACTGGTCGGAGTATGTTAATTACTAAGTCATGTGTGATCTGCGTGAGGGGTCACTGCATACAGAGGCCGTGCGCACGCTCTACACACCGTCTCCTCTTCCTGCATCTAGGTGGGTGAGGAAAGCTTTCTCACTCTCCAGCCATGTCTGAAAAAATGTGGATGTCAAGTTCTGGAATTTTGTTTAGGTATCAAAGGCAAATGTCCTGATTCCGCCTCAGACCCAAGTTCACATTTTTCGACTGCAGCTTTCCCAAGTTCAGCCTTGGATATCCATGTCTCAGTATTCTGTTTTTCATTTGATTATCCATCTGCCACACTGTTTATATATCATGTTGGTAGGATGTCCAGCCATCCTGGTTTGTCCAGGACTGGGGTGCTCTTGGGAGACAGGACTTTCAGTGCTAAAACCAGGAAGGTCAGGAGCAAATCGGGACCAAGGGGTCACCCTGCACATGGGTCCAAACTCTTAAGTGATGAGTAGTACACTAAGGTCCCTAAACAAATAATAATAATGTTAATGATACTAGTGCTAAGACATGAAATACAGAACACGTGAAACATGCAACAAAAGAAGGAGACGGAGGAAGAGGAGGAGGCGGCGGCAGCGGCTGTGGCAATTAAAGTCACCCATAATCCCACCACTTGGGGACTTCTCCAGTCAGGCCCACCGGGAGATACTCTTAGGTGCTCAAGAACATGCCCTTCACAGGGACTACGGCATCATAAAGAGTGCCTTCTTGGCACTTCGTGTCACGTCAATGCTGACCAGAGTATCACTGGTCTTGGGCACCAAGGGGAGCACGAGAAAGTTCAACAGCAGAATATGGTGTGTCAGTGCTGGTTGGCAACGAGAACTCATTTGATTCGACTATTAGGCTGTTCTGAAAAATAAAGGCTAGAAATGATGCTTGTTGTGTTTGAGCCAAGTCCCATCCCTGACGTCCTTAATTTCTGGGGCTTCCTGTTCAGTGCTTGTATTTAGACAGTTCAGATGAAGGGCTAAGGTGGGTGAATCTGCTCTCAGTAAATCGTGCCAGCTTATCAAGAAAACAGCCGGACACCAAGAGGCCAATCCAGCTCTTTTCCATCCCCTTGGATCTTGTCTTCATGGAAGGTGAGAGGGAGGGAGGGAGAACCCTAAGCTTTTCAGGAAGAGCTGATAATAACCTGAGTCTAACTGGGTAGTGGAAGTACTCAGTAACAAGTTCGTGGGGACACCACACCCTTGTAGCATTCTGTAAAGATGTGGAAAAGAGGAGGATAAAAGAAAGAGAGAGAAATGGGGGGAGCATGAATACAGGACAATATTGTCTAATAAGAAGGAGATAAAAAGATTGGGCAGAAATATGAAGAAAACTTTCCTGAGCTTAAGAACAACTTCTGTCGGCAAACTGAATACACTTACCATGTTCTGGGAACAAATAATGAGAAAAGACAAACGCCTAGAAGTCTTGGTAAATGTTTGGACTTTCAAAGATTAAGAAGCAAGTCTACAAGCAAGACAGGGTAGAAAGGCTGGTTATGTGTACAGCCATTGGGCTGTAAGCACAGTGAAGATCGTGATGTGCTTACCTTGATCATAGTTGTGTCGCAGCACCTACCAAAGGGCATAGCCCATAGTATTTGCTCAGTATGTTTGCTGAATTAATAACTAGATGGATGTAACAGAATTATAACTTCCTGCCCATTCCTATAGTGTTTATGGTGAGTCACTTCTATAGTATTTCGGTCACAATCAAACCTCATTGACATGCTGAACCAGCAGGGAATATTACTACCCCCATTTTACAGCTGAAGAAGCTGAGATTGAGCCAGGTGATGATGCTATTGTCCATTTACATATCCCACAATGGATGGAGCCTGAATGAGAACCCAGGTGTCTCAGTTGCAGGCCCTGGACTCAGGCCTTAATTGCTCAGAGGTGGCCCAGATACATTTTCATGCCTCTTTCTCCTTCTTTGGCAAATGTGTTACATGGATTTTACCACGTGCTCAAGCAACACATATATAAGCCAGCTGTCCCTGTGGTGATCACAGTCTGAGAGGCCTAATAGACACCCACAGGGTACACATATAAATAAATCAGCCATGTTGATCCATAAAGCAATTCCATGTGATAACGTGGCCCTTGGCAACAAAACCTTGATTCACACGGATCTATTTTCCTTGGTAGGCCTGGGATAATTTTTCACCCTGACTGTAATGTGATGGGGAAGCACACAGACATCTATAAAAAATTCAAGAGCAGTCCAATCCTTATTCTGAAGGGTTAGTGGTGCCCTGTCTCTCTTCTGGTCTCCCAGTCACCCTCCAGCCCCAACCACAAGGCCTAGCTGTCTGTCTTACATTCTGAACCCGAAAATCTGTTTTCTAATAATAGTTCTTAACTCCTAGGGCATTTTCCTCCTCGTATGGTATGGCACTTTGCCTTCCGGGTGGCATTCATTCTGAGATCTCTCTCTCTCTGCTTCCCTCCTTCCCTCTCCCCTTCTGCCTCTGTCCTTCCATCCCCATGTGAGCAAGAGAGGCCAAACCAGTGATCTACCCCCGAAATGGAGAAAAAGAGGTGGAGTTACCTCTTGCTTTTATCAGCAGAGAATGTGGACATCTGCCTTACCCTCAGAATTCCTTGCGGCTCCCTTCACAACCTATTTCTAAAACCTGTTGGAAGTAAGACAAAAAAGTGCTTCTAGGTGCCCTCTTTCCCTAGAGCAGCAGGTGGCAGAAGTGAAGAGGACTGGCAAGGAGTTCACCCAGAACAGAGCCCTCAGCATCAACATTATCCTCAAAGACCACCAGAGGATCTGAGGCCATCCTACCAACTCTGGACAGAGCTGGCTAGAGCAGTGGGAGGTATCATAAGGCAAAAGCGGGAATCACAGACCACCTCAAATGCTCATTCTCTTTTCTGTCCTGTATCTTTTTTCTTTGCCTCTTTCTTCCTGGCCTTTCTGCACTCAACTTCTTTTCCCCTTTCTTTCTCCTTTAAACATGGACAGTTATTCCCTTAGACACTACTCACAATTGCTGTCAATCAAGAGCACCCCAGGGGTATTATCCATCTCACTTCCTTTGTGGTCCCTAAAATGCCATTTGAAATGACCAACAGACTATAAACCTAGAGAGGAAACCTGTTCCTGTATTCAACAATGAGACACGCTGTTTATGCCAAAAGCTGAGGAAGGGCAACTCTCACAAACCAGAAGAACATTCAAGAATATCAGCAAGATATAGTGTTGATAGGGTGAACAAAGAAGAAAGCCCACACTCAGCTTTAAGCCACAGTATGCCTGAAAACAAATGGAAGAGATGCTGGCTGAACCTTATAAACACCTGGCTAGAAGCTAGGGTGGTCTGTGAAGTCTTCAAGCGACAATTTTGGAACCTACCAGTATCTCTGGAAAGTGAAATGGAGCCAGAAGCCACACCAAATGGAATTCACGGTGGCACGGATTCATATTTGGAGCATAAAGAAAGTCAGGGCACTGCTGGGATCTTGGTGACCAAAACTGGGGCCACTTCTGGCTTTCCCAAAACAAGAAAAAGAAAATCTTTTGCACAGGCAAAGCTCCTTGCCAAATATCTTTGGCTCTGGCTACCTCTCTTATCTCTCCAAGAACCTGAATCTATGAAAAGAAAAAGGAAAATTACAATAAATCTAAATGTTTCCCTTTTCTCTCCATCTGGCCTGAAATATCCAAGCACCAAGATCTATTAAATCCCTCTTAGAACCCATACAGGCTCCCAATTTATGATAAGCTTGGACCTCACTCTGTAAGCATGGGGAAACAGAGACCAAGGTTTGGCCAAATGAAAAAACTCAAATTTCAGAAAAAGGGAATGAAGAAGACTCAGTAACAGAGAGGCAATACATGGAGAAAAGTTTGGAATTTTCTTGATAAAAGAAGGCATTGCATTACTGTAGCTAGAATAGATCATCAGAGAGGGGTACCTATGAAATCTGGAAAATGCAGGGAAATGAAAATCATGTTGACTGAATTAAAAATAAAATTTCAACAGAAGCATTACACAGTAGGTTGCATATTATAGAGCATTAAAAGAAAAACGTATAGATAGATAAGCTCAAGAAAATCTCCCCTAATTCAGAAATATATAAAGGAAAAGAGGAAAATAAAGGACACAGAGAATAGGTCCACAACATCTAACTGTAGATTGAGGAGAGGCAACACCACCAAAAAATAGTAAAACTTTGCTGGGTTAAATAATTACTTTTATCTACAGATCAAAGAGACTTAGCAAGTTCCTGGTGGGGGAAATGAGGAAAGACAAGCATCTAGATGTGTTGGTGAAATTTTTTCAATTTCAAAGATAATGAAGCAATTTTACTAGCAAAGCAAGGATAAGGGTTAATATTAAGAAACAAAAAACAAGGCAGTCCCAAACTTCTCTTCTATACCATGAAACATAATGAAAAGTACAGTTTTGAGGGGAAATATCATGATCCAAGGACTACATAATCAATGAAGATAATGTTCCAAATGAGGAGTAAAAAGTTTGCATTTTAAAAATGTAAGAATTAAATGCTATAACTTATATACTCTGAAAAAAATGAAAAAAAATGTAGTGCAGCCAAGTAAGAAATTCATCAAAATAATGTATTATATAAGGTTCAGCCAGCATCTCCTCCATTTGTTTCCAGGCACACAGTGGCTAAAAGCTGAGCGTGGGCTTTCTTCTTTGTTCACCCTATCAATGCTATACCTTGCTGATATTATAATTCATACAGTAGAAAACAGAAAATGAAGCAAATATTAAAATAAGACATAAAATAATATGCTATATTGGTTATGACTATAATTATAAAGGGGTTAAATTCCACTATCAAAACACCAACACTCTCAGTTGTGGATCAGAAATTACAATCCAAAAATTAAAATTTACTATATGCTTCTTACAAGGGACACACCTTGATAGTAACACAAATGCTTGAAAATAAGTTTGGCCAAAGATATATCAGACAAAGACAAACCATAGGAAACCATGGGTGAAAATATCAATGAATTTGTGATGAATGATATCACGATGAATGAATAATATCAAACTGAAAGAAAACAATATTCAAAGAGGGGGTTTTAGATGGGCAGGAGACTCATGCCATAATTAAGACACAATGTTATGGATGTTAATATATTGAATGGTGTAACTTCAAAAAATATAAATCAAAAGTTGTAAAAAAGAAAAGAAAAAGAAAAGGAGGGGGTTAAAAAAATGTAAGGAGAAATAGCCAGATTATAATTACTTTAACAATCCTCAACAAACCAAACATAAAAATTAGTTTGTCATACTAACTAGTATGTACTAACATACATATATGTTAGACCTTTAGCCTTCTTAAGAATAAACATGATTCTTAAATATCAGATTGTTTATAAAAAAAAAAAATCCCAAAACTTAGAAATTCTGCAACTGTAATGGAGGCTGGGCTATCCTGCCCAGATCCACCATAGGTAATGAAGAGTGTGTTCTTCCAGGCCTGGGGAGTCCTATCAGCAGAGAACACCCAGCCCACAGGCACTTCAGGGGCTGCCCCCTGCGAGAGTCCAAAGCTCTGCCCCTACCAGAGGCAGTGTGCTTTCAGTGATTGATGTGGGCAATAAAGTGGGGGTGTACTCTCATCCAACTCCAGACAACTCTGAAGGGTCCCCCTAACTTCAGAGCTCTCTGTGGGGTTAACTGAGGCTTCCACTGAGACTCCTTTGTCCCTCAACTCATCCCTCTGTTCAGTCTTACTTCCTCCCTTTCCCTTCCACAAGTGTCACTTGACCGACCCCAAGATCACTTGTCATAAATCCCTTGCATGGTCATCCTCATCTCAGAACCTGCTTCCCAGCAAGAGAGAAACCTACAAAAACAGACTACACTGCAATAAAACTAGAATCGCCTCTAAAATATTTAAATAAGAAAGCTAGAGGGACATATATGAACATATGTGTTGATTCCATATAGTTATTAGACCAAGAATCAAAACTTTAACTTGGAGCTAACTTTAAAAATTTTGGTATTGAGAATATTACATTTATTAATCAAATTTATTAATATGTGCTGCTAGTTCTGTACTCAAAAGCAAATTCGTAGTCTTCAATGTTTTTATTATGTAAAAAAGAATAAAAACTCAATTAAGAAAAATCAATCCAATAAAATGGAAAAAGAACCACAAAATATATCTGAAAAAAATTGGAAAAATATTTTTTAAGAGATACATTCTTAAGTATGCAGTGATAAAATGATATGATTTCTAGGGCTTTTAAAAAATATTTCTGCAGGGGTGCCTGGGTGGCTCAGTTGTTAAGCATCTGCCTTCAGCTCAGGTCATGATCCTGGAGTCCCAGGATGGAGCCCTGCATCAGGGTCCCTGCTTGGCAGGAAGCCTGCTTCTCCCTCTCTCACTCCCCCTGCTTGTGTTCCCTCTCTATCTGTGTTTCTCACTGTCAAACAGATAAATGAAATCTTTAAAAAAAAACATTTCAGCAAAGAAGACAAAGAAAAAAGGAAAAAGGGAAAGATGAAGCCAAGACAGCAAAATCTTGTACATGGTGATAGGTATATAATTTATACTATTAATTTTGAGTGTGTTTAAACATTTTCATAATAAAATAGCAAAAAAGAAGAATAAAAATAAAGATATGAATAAATTAGAAAACTAAAATTAGAAAAAAACTAATAGGAGTGATATATACATACAAAAATTCATTCTTGGAAAAATCAACAATAAAATGGATGATTCATCATATCTAATCAAGGATAAAAGAGAGAACAAATGAATATATATATAATTAGAATATAATTACAGATCAAAATTTAGATTTAAATGTGAGAGGACTATAATTATAACTTTTAGCTGATATGTTTAAACACCTTCGATAAAATGGCCAATTTGTAGGGGAAATAGAAATTACCACATTAGCACAAGAGGCAGAAAAATTGACTAGACTAGTGAATGTGAACACGTGTTACATCGTTACTCTCTTAAGAGCCTTGGACCCAGACAACTCTAGAGAAAGACCTTTCAAGCTTCCAAAAACCAGCAATCCCATATCTTTTTTTTTTTTTTTTTTTTTTTTTTTTTTTTTTTTTTTTTTTTTTTTTTTTTTTTTTTTTTTTTTTAAGATTTTATTTATTTGACAGAGAGAAACACAGCCAGAGAGGGAACACAAGCAGGGGGAGCGAGAGAGGGAGCAGGCTTCCCGCCGAGCAGGGAGCCCGATGTGGGACTCGATCCCGGGTCTCCAGGATCATGACCTGAGCCGAAGGCAGTGGCTCAACCAACTGAGCCACCCAGGCGTCCCCCAGCAATCCCATATCTTAAGAGGTAACAAAACATAGAAAAAGGAGAAATTTTCCCAAGTATTTAATAAGATTAACATAACCCTAGTACCAAAATAGTAATAATAATAACCAGTTATTATTGGTTATATAACCTCACTATAAATGTAAATGCTAAAATCCTATATCAAATATTAGCAAATGGAAACTGTGTTTATTGAGATAAATGTGCTATAACCCATGAGATTTATCCTACCAAGTCAAATAAGAAAACATATTGGGGTTGTTTAAATTAATGCCCCCTTAAAAACCAACACTCATTACAGATAAATTTGAAATGTTCCTGAACTAGGAATAAATTTGATCAAGAATATCGACTGCAATTGAACAAAAGAACATCATGCTTCTGTATGAAACACTAGGAACACTCTTGACAAAGACACCTGCTACTGTCTCTTTTATCTTACAATTTCCCTCAAAGGTTCTAATCAATGCAAGAAAGCAAAAAAAAAAAAAAAAAAACCCAAACAAACCTGAAATAACAGGATCAGTGTCTCTACCCTCCTTTCTTCCCCTCCATGCCGCTGAGAAAGACTCTAACACCTTGCCTGGGGCCCCTTGTTCCCAGTCAGAATTTATTTATTTTGGGGGTGGACATAAAAATAAAAAAAGAAGTAACAAAGCACATGATTGTCAGATTTGACCATGTAAAGTATTAAACATTTTTCTAAATTTCTTACCCAAGCTTTTAAAACAAATGACAAAACCTGAAAAATATCTAAAACGTCCATGACAGACAGATGGTTGTTGAAAGCCTTATTATATGAGAACAGCAAACAGCCTTTTTAAAAAAAAAAAAATGGACAAGGACATGAATTGGCATTTACAAACAAAGAAATACAATGACCAGTTAGTAAATGAAAAACAAAAAGGTATGAAAAAATACAAATAAAAACAGGATACCATCTTTTCCTAATCAATTTGAAAAGATTTTTTTTTTAAATGAGAATAGGCAGCACAGGTGAGACTGCATATATAGGTCCTTTTATTTACTGCTAGTGGGAAGACAAATCCATGCAACTATAGCAGGGGGCAATTCATCCATAAATCTCAAAACTCGAAAAATTATTCATATCATTTTACCTAGCACTCATTTCTGGAATGTGATGGAAAGACTCTAAGATGACCACCCCTCCCTAAAGATCTCCACCTCCTGATGTTCACACACTTATGTAACCCCTTTCCCCTGGGGCTGGCTTGCCTTTTTCTTTTTCTTTTTTTTTTTTTAGGGTTTTATTTTACTTTTTAAGATTTTATTTATTTATTTGAAAGAGTAAGAGATCATGAGCAGTGGGAGAGGGGTAGAGAGAGAAGCAAACTCTCTGCTGAGCAGGGAGCCCGATGTGGGACTCAGTCCCAGGACACTGGGATCATGACTTGAGCTGAAGGCAGACGCTTAACCTACTGAGCCACCCAGGAGCCCTGTGACTTGCTTCCAACGAAAAGAATATGGCAAAAGTGATGGGCTATTTCATCTGTGGTTAGGTTATATTAAGATTGTAACTTCCATCTTCCTAGCCGACTCTTTCCCTTACTGGCTTTAATGAAGATAGCTGCCATGCTGTGAGCTCTTCTTTGCTCACATGGCAAGGAACTGAAGGAGGTCTCGGGTCAGCAGGTAAGTAACTGAATCTTGCCCTCAACCACCTGAATGAACTTGGAAGCAGATCCTACCCCAGCTGAGCCTTCAGATGAGACCTGAGTTCTGCCCTTGCCCCTAGATTTCAACCTTGTGAGACAGTGTTAAGCAGAAGACCCAGCTAAACCTGATCCATAGAAACTGAGCTAAAACTATGTGTTTTTAAGCTGCTAGTTTGCAAAGAATTTGTTACACAGCAATACATAGGATTTACCAGAAGGAAATAATCATGGATGTGTGCAAGATCTGGACACATGAAGTTCACTGCAAATTTTTTTTATAATTGAGAACATTTGGCAACAGTCTAAATGTCAATGAATATCAGGCTGGAAAAATCAATTATAATACCAGTGAACCATATGAAATTGTCATTTTTGTAAGTTAAAACAGGTTGAATTCATGGATTATATACATTCCAACCTGATACAGTCATACAATATAGGCATTAAAGTAGTACTCACAAGAAATAGTTTTCAGTGTGGGGGTGAACCACATGAAAATTTTGTATGTTGTTATGTGAGAAAAAGTTCATAAAACTATGAAAATGTAATTTTGATACTGCAAAAACAGATGTATGCATATGCATAGACAAAATATTGCAGAGATAGCAATAAAATGTTAACAGTATTTATCTTGAAATGATGGGATTTGGGATGATCTTTATTTTCTTTTTTTTTTGCAGTACTTTCCCCAGTGAACATGTCTTATTTTTTATAGTCAGGAAGCAAGCTTCATTAATACATGTCAACAATGGAATAAATTCCTAAGCCAGAACTAAACTTTCTGCTTAGAACATGGTCCCTGGTTTCTCACAAATCATTCTGCCTGATTTCCTGGGCTTATGGAATCACTAAGAGTGCATTTATAAGTGCCCTATGATATCATCAACAGCTCTGCCGGATTAGCTTGCTGTTTTCTGGAAATCTGTCATCTCTCCCTTGTGGTTAGGTTTTTTTCTCATCCCGTGGCATACCCAAGGTTCTCAGAGTTGCTCTTTACAAATCCCTTGGTTTCTGACATTTCATGATGCTGGGCAGTAGAGGGAATTCTGAGGACAACATGTGTTCTGAGAAAACGTGGAAGCTCACTGTGTATTTTTTCTCTCATGTTTCAGTTACCTCCGCCCTTCTGTCGCTGTTCAGATTCATCTGTTATCCAGATAATGACCCTATTAGAGAGCTCAAGCACTCCCCAGCATTGTCATGAATGGCTGATGGATTTTCTCTCAGACCCCAGAAATGCCTTGGGACTACTGTGTGGGTCCCTGAGGGATGGGCCATTATCTAGGAGGTCGTGCTCATGGAGAAACACATTCCCCTACATTGGAATGCACTCCTATCACGTTTACATGGTGCAGCCTCCTTAATGTGTCCCTGACCATGTCGTGTCTGCATTTAATCCAAGGCCCCCACTCCCTGGAGAAGAAAGGGTTATGTGAGTGATGTGATTTTTGGCATATTCGGTGAGTTTCATTACAATCAAAGCACAAGTTATCACTGCAGGAAGAAGCGGGGGTGTAGGATATGGGTTTGTTGTGACTGTACACATTTTCTCTCACTAACAAAGGACTTAGAATATTTCAACTTCAAATCTACACCTAACTTTAACAAGACTGGACTTAGACCAATGATGAAGACAAGAATGATTTCTGCTTGATTCACCAAGCTCTTAGGACCACATAGTGGGCTCCTAATGGCTGGTTAGTAAATGGCTAGATGACTGAATTAATAGATGGCATCAGGAATTACTAGCATGTTCTTAGTTTGGAATTTCCACCTATTGGTCCAATTTCTAATCCTGATAAACACACAGAATAAACCTTCTCTATTCTGCGTAGAGTTTCTGAAATGTTTGCTCACTCTTGTATCTCTGTGTTTTCATTGATTGTTTCCTTGAGGCTTAACAACTGCAGTGCCTTCAGTCACAGAATATTATCACTTTTCACTCAGTGACAAAGGAGAAATCACTGTCCTTGCCCTTGGCTTTGATTGAGGAAATTAGAATGGGAATAAGGAAGCAGGTTCTGGTGGGTGCATATCCAAGCCATGTTCTTCATTCTCACTTGAGAAAATGAATGGGGGTGGTATAATGCCTATCTATCCCCTCTCATGAAAAAGGAAACTGCAAGTTGTTCCTCTCCACTGGGTATGGGGCATAGTATACCCCCCCCCCCGGGCCTACTTTTAAGTAGTTTCCTTAATCAGTCCCTGCCTGCCTCTGCTATTATCCTATTTCAGGGTATGTAATATGCCTAGATCTCCCTTTTATGGAGCAATTCTGACTGTGTGTCCTCACCACAATGCCTCCTACCATGTAGAAACCCCAGGCAAGAGTGTTTACATAGCTATAATATGGCAGACCACTGTTTCTCTGGTCATGTCTATAGCCTGGAATGGCTAATTTAAGTTCATTTTCCTTCAAGGTCTCCTCCTCCTCCAGGAAAGCCTTCCCTGAGCAGCCCACAGTCTTTTCTTCTGAATTTGTGATATGTTTTTGTCTCAAGGTAGCATGGTGCAATAGACAGAACGTGGACTTCTGAACCAAGTTCAAATCCTGGGTCTGGCATTGACTCAGTGAAAGGTAGGGGCAGATCATTTACTTTAAGCCAGTTTCCCCCACTTGCAAAATAGGGGTAGTAATTCCTCCCTCACAGAGTTATTCCAAGGTGGTGGCTTTCACAGAGCATTCAGTATCACTGGAAATTTGTTAGAAATGTTAATGCTAAGACTCTTCTTCCTATCTCATATCTGCTGAATCAGAAACTGGGGATGGGGTCCAGCAATTTATGCTTTGATAAGTTTTTCAGATGTTTCTGATGCATGCTTTAGTTTGAAAACCACTAAGGATTCGCAACAACATGTGCAAAGTACCTGCACATATAGGTCGAAGAATCTTAGCTATTATTTGTATGTATACCATCTGGCTTAATGCTATCTTCCATTAATCAATCTGACAGGAGAGGCACTATAGCATAGTAGTTAAGAATACAGGCTTTGGAGTCAGGCTGTCCTAAATTCCATTTATACCAGTTTTGTGATCTTGGGTGACTCTGTATGTGCGATATGGAGACAATAGTCATAATAATAAATAATCTTGTCTGTTGTGAGGAATAAACTGTGGTGTGTTGAATACTTCCCACTGTCTAGCACATAATAAGTACCCTTTACAAATGATCTATTATTCTAGCCTCCAATTATGTTCATTTCTACTCAATTATATCACAAATTCTTCAAAAGCAGGGCTAATAATGAGGTCACATTTATGTCCTCCACAATGAGTTACATCATAGAGTATACAGCAAGGACATAATTAGTGCTTGAGCTCTGATACTCATTGCCCTGTATTTTTATATCATACAGGGCAAGGGCTCTAGCTTTATCATTATTAGTTGATATGAGTTGGTAGCAAAGAGGAAACTGTCATTGACAAAGTTAAGTGACTTGTAGGAAGATCTGAGAGTGTGTCCCTATTCTGGCCTCTGTCAGCATGTGACTTTAAGATTCCATTTCTTTATATATAAAACAGGAATTATACTTTGTATGATTTTATAAACAGAACACTCTGGATCAAATTGCAGCAAACGGTAAGGAAATATATGATCTTAATTCCAAGAAGTCCAGTAGTTGGGTAGGCTATGGAGTTGGTTTACTGAGTGATTCAGCAATATCACTTAGAACCCAGGTTCCTTCCATCTTTTTGCTCTCCTACCACTGATGTGAGGGCTGTGCTCTGAGGCTGGCTCTGCCATGATTTCAAGTTGGTTGACAGTCCCAGACATCATATGCAAGTACCGGAATGGAGAAAGAAAAAGACCATCTCTAAATGTGACTTCTTAAGAAGGAGATATCTTTCCAAAGAGATCCCCAGCAGACTACCTCTGTTTATGTCTTACTGGCATAAATTGGGTCAAACAATCATTCCTAAAACAACTGCAGGTAAGAGACTGGGATGCCAACAGTTAACTTAGGCTGATCTCCTGGCCTGGTGTGGATGGACTGGGGTGCACCAATGCTGTTACCTAGAACCAAATTTACTAGATTATTGTGGCAATTAAATCAGATCGTTGAACCACATGCTAGATTTAGCATACCAATGACATATGATGGATATTCCTCTCAATCTCTGCCTCTTCCTCTTTGAGTCCTTGATCTCACCTCTCACAAACAACCAGAAGTTCTAATTATTTGTCTTAACACAACTTACAAGTTGTCTACCTCTGCATATGACTGATCTATCACCCCCCCCTCCCCAAGTCCAGGTCAACACCATCTCTTCCCTGAACTTCTTCAACAATTCCATCCCCATAATTACTGGTTTTTAATTCATTCTTTGATTGATCTTTCCCTACCCATCCTCTCTACAGCTGCTATAGTGATTTTTTTTAAAATAACGTTAATTGCTTAAAACCTTCTGTGGCTTCCCATTCTCCCTAGAATAAAATCAAACACAGATGTGGCAGTCATGAGCATATATCCCCCAGATCTCCAGCCACAGGGAACATAACTGACCCAAGACCCTCAGTGCTGAACTCTGGCCTCTGTGGAAGGGAAGATCATACTTCTCACTGGCTGCTTCTAGTCAGTGGCTGCATGGCCAGGATACTATGGTGGAGACATGTATGACTCCTCTATGGCCAACATTGGCTTGAGGACTCCACAAGAGTGGAGCAGAAACTTCCAAAGACTGCATAGCTGGCTAAGACACTTCCACTCAAGCTTTCTTCCGTCCCTTTCTCCTTTGTCCAAGGTCTGATTCTCTCCCAGCCTTCCCTATCTCCCTCCCCCCCCAACCCCATTTATCTCTCAGGCAGTTCCCCTAGTAAAATCCTTACCTGTGTAAAACTGTCTTGGCAACTGCTTCTAGGAGGATTTAGAATCACAGAGCTAACACCTCCATGATCTGGACTCTACCTGTCCAGCCTCGTCTCCCACCACTTATTCCTCATACTAGATCACCACCCTGAAATAGAGACAGCTTCCCTTACTTCCTGGTCTTTGCTCAGCTGCTTCTCTGCCCCAACACCAACCCACTCCTACATTCCCTGTTTGGCAAACATCTCAGTACAAGTGTCAGTGCTTCTGGAGATCTTTATCCTCTGTGTATACACACACACACACACACACACACACACACACACACACACACCAGCATTTCATGTCTTTGCTCTGGATACCCAGAACACTCTTCCCAGACCCCCAGCAAGGCACTCTTTAGTCTGTTGTAATTTTAAAATATTTATTCATTTGTAATTTGATAGAGAAAGATAAATAGAGAGAGCAAGCACTGGTGGGAAGGGGCAGAAGGAGAAGGAGAAACTCAAGCAAACTCTGTGCTGAGTGCAGAGCTCGACGTGGGGCTCGATCCCATGACCCTGAGATCACAACCTGAGCTGGAATCAAGTCAGATACTCAGCACCACCCAGCTGCCCCTATTTTGTTTGGTTGGGTTTTTTTTTGACTCAAGTTCCTCCCCACGTGCAAGGCAAGCCCTATGTGGGGCAGAATCATGTTCTTTCAATTTCCTTTTTGCCCACTATCCAGAACAGTACCTGACACACAATCAGTGCTTACCAACTGAAGGTCCCCTTCTCCTCTTACAGCCCAATACAAGGCTGGGGAGACACACACAGTTCCTGATAGAGCCCTGAAAGACATGCATGTTATGTCCCCAACACTGGTCTGGTTCAGACGTAGAAAAACCAGAAAATATCCTAAGGTCCCAAGATCCAGCTTAGAGATGCAGCCAGACTGTCTGTCCCTATGCTTCCACAGAGCAGGTCTCAGCCCCAGGGAAGCTCAGTTTAAAAGCACGTCAATCATGCTCTGTCAAATCCAGGATTAAAAGATCAAAGCTGACAAGCTGCTTGTTGGAGGAGGGGCCAGCCAGGACATACAAGGAAGTGTGTGGAGTAGAATACACACAAAGCGGGGCCCTGTGAGGAGCTGGGCTTCAGTGTGTATACAACTGATGAGCTTCACAAAGGCGTCCAGCCTACGGGGCTTGCAGGGGCTGAACTCAGCCCACATTCCCTCCACCACTGTGTGTGCCCTGCTGTCAGGCTGCATCAGCCAGAATTCAGCCACCCAGAGAGGGCACCCTTGGTAACCACCCAGAGATGAACCATCATCCTCACTGAGTGAGGAGGTGCCAGACTCCGGGAAAGAACTCGGGGCTGGAAGCCAGCAGAGTTGGGTTCTGGCCCTCATCGGCCCCTAATACACTGGATGCATGCCAGACCACTCCCCCGCCCAAGGGCTTCAGCTACTATATTTTAAGTCCCATGATGTGCCAGGCACTGGGAATATGGGAAAGACAGAAAGATAAACAGTCCTCTCGAAATGCACAAATAGATGGAGAAAATAGACATTAAACAAATAACCACATAAATACATTGAAACAACTGTAATAAGCACACTGAAGAAAAGTCTAGGGTTCTGAGAGAATTACAGCGAGGATTCCATTTGCAAGAAGAAAAGGAATCATTAAGGAAGAAGCATAAATGAGAGCTAACTAGAATGCGGAGGAAGGAAGGTAAGATTTTTGGCTGGAGAACAGTCATTACCCATGCAACAAATATTTATTTAAGCATCTATTATGTGTTGGGTCTGGAGCAACAAAGAAAGGGAAAAAAAGTCCAGTAAAGGGAGGAGACACAAAATGGAATGAGTTTATATGGCAGGCAGAGGCAAAACCCAGATCATTCTGCCCCTTGGAGAGGAAGGTTAGGGTTCAGAGTTTTTTTCTGGGAATAATAAAAAAAAAGATGTTGGAAGGTCTTAAGCAGCTTTGTGACATGATCTGATCTGCATGTGAGATCCCACTGGATGCTTTCAGGAGACCAGAGTCTAGTGCACACTAAGGACTCAGTGTCTGTGGGCTGCTGTGGGGATGATTCTGAGAATTTGTGTAGCTCTGCTCCCCCAAGACACAACAAACAGCCCATGGCTGCATGACCTAAGGCCCGTGGCCTCTTTCTTTGTCATCTGGCTCTCAAGCAGGACCAGAGGAGTTGCTATGCCTTTTGGGGTCTCAGCTGTCATATATTTCCCACCACCTCAGGGGAACCCCTGGTCTAGATGGAGTGAAGGAAGACTAAAGACACCCTACCATTCAAGTGGTAAGCAGTTCACCTCATCCCTTTGCAGAGTTGCTCTCTGTTTTGTGATCCAGGGATGAGTCCTTGTTAACCAGAATCCTGATTCTGTTCAGGCCTTTGGGCTGAGGGAAGATAGCATGCCTCATTAGGGGAGGGTATGGCCCTCCTACAGCACCAGAGAATGAATCCTCATTGATTGAAGCCTGTCATGGGTGCCCATTCTCCTCAGCAGTGACTGGCTTGGAGACAAGCATGTGATATAATTCTGGAAGCCAGGGGAAAGGTTTTCTTTGTTCCTAAAAGAGGACATGAGAAAGGATGCCCTATTTCACCATGTCTGCACAAAATGCATAGAGGTGCTACAGTCCCCTTGCAGTGGTGAAGGGAGACATCTTTAACACCCCAAGAATGGCAGAACCAAACCAGAGGTCCAGTTGACTTGCTGAACCAACCAACCTTGCCTCAGGGCACCCTGAGGTGCATATAATAATGATTAACAAATTTCACAATCCCTCTGCCACTACTGGGTAGGCTATAGCTAGCAACTCTGCTCTATGATACATGCAATCTGTGTCCAGTAAAGCTTCTCACCTTCATGTCAAGGAGACATTCAACTGAGCTGCAGTCAGGAAGTTCTGCTCAGCATCTGGCTTAAATTTTTACTGATGCTTCTTTCTCTGTGAAGGAAACCCTGTGGAGATCATCTCTTTGCCTTAAACAACCACCTGGAATCTTGGCCCCATGGGGGGATCACCCTGGTTGTGGTTGGATCCCTAGCAATCTAGACCAGTGCCCAACACAGAGTGGGTGTTAGAAAAGGGTTTCTGAAATGAACACATAAACATTAAGTCTTGAGTCATAGGGGAGAGTAGAGATTTCTCTATTAGGGAAATAGAGAAAAAAGTATTCTCTTCTGAATGAGACACAACAAACACATCCGTATCTACTTACTCCATCCAGTTCAGGCATGGGGCCCCTGGGGGGACTGGACAAAAGTCACAATTCTCAGCCCTACAGGAGAGCTTTCTGGCTTCAGTCACCACTGGGGGTCACCATGTTCCATCATGATCTGTGGTCCCTGGGAAGTTCTGGTCCGCCCAGACTCCCACCTGCCCAGGTGATCCACGGTGTCCCAGGCGTCCCTTATTCTCTGATGAAAGCATATGCTTCACTGCCTTCAAATCAGCTGATCTCTCCTGTCATTTTTCCTCTTTCCCATAACTCTTCCGATTGTCTGCCTTGAATTCCAAGTCATTTGCCTACAGAGTCCATCTCCTCTGTAACAGACTTATAGAAGAGCCCCCAAATCACAAGGTAGAGCTCAACAAATCCCACCATATTAAGAAACAGAATATTCCCAACGTCCAGGAGCACTCCCTCCCATGCTCACTTCTGGTCACTCTCTCAACTCTCTTTCCCGACTTTTCTAACTTTTAGATGAGTTTTGCCTGTTTTTGCACTAAATGGAAATGAAATCACACAGGTCCTTCTGGAACTTGGCTTCCTTGGCTCAACACTAAGTTGGTATCTGTTGCTGTCTGTAAGAGTGATTCACTCATTCCCATTGTACAGATGAGGAAATGAAGGCCAAGGAGCAAGTTTAAGCAGGGTCAGCCAGATAACCAATGGCTCTTCTCCACTGCCTTGGAGTCCCTCCCCTGCTGCTCCTACAGTGTCCCTCGGTGGGGCGACCAGCATCTCCTCTTCCCGTCTACCTTACAGGACCACTTTCTCTTTGGAGAAGACTACCTTCACCACTCCCTCTCCCTTTGTTTTTTGTTTTGTTTTGTTTTTTAAAGAAAAAGCCCTTCCTCATTCTTGGCTCCCGAATAAGATCCTCTTTATTTTCCCAGCTCTTTCCTTCCAGTGTTCTCGATAGAAAACCCTCCGCCAGCTCCACAATTACCACTGAGAGAAATCTCATCTATTTTGGGCGATTCATTTGCACTTTCATACTAGGCCTGTCTTTAACACACCTGAGCAATCCTCTTCCGGACAGCTTTCCCCCTCAGAGCCGCACCTCTTCAGTGCCACCAGCCCCGACTCACGCCCCCTCCATCCCGATGACTCTTATCCTTTTCATGATTTCATTCCTTGCACTGTTGGAAATGGATCATTCAACCCAGACTGTACTGATAAGACGAATAGCTCTTCCCTGCCTGGGGCCACTGGGTTTACCAACACTCCAATGTAAGCATCTTCTACAAGGATTTAATTTAGATATTTAGACAACAGATTTTTATCTGCCACACTGGTGGCTTTGCCTCAGAGTAGAGTGAGGATAATCAATTGGCTCTTTAATCAGGAGGTGGGTGGGAAGGTCTGTGTATGCGGGCTGTGGGGGATAAAAAGAGGACCCGAGTCAAGACTGAGCCTAGGTAACTGACTCAATGTGTGACCTTGAAAATGTCACTTTCCCACCCCATGCCTCAAAGTTCCATCAGTGAAAGGTGCACTAAACTGGAAAGGGAATTACCCAGCACGGAGTCTAGACAGGGCCACCACCCCTTAACTGTGCAAATGGCTACCTGCACCGGGGGGGGGGGGTAAATGGAAGCTGAAGCCCATCCAGAGAAAAGGTGCCCCTTTCCGTAATTCACAAAGGTGTCTGTGGCTAAGCAGCAGCTGAGGCTGGGGTGGTGTGTGACTTTTCTGGGGGAAAAAAATGCCCTCCCAGCTTCTCAAAGCATCCTAGTCTGTAGTATTCAAAATTGCTAGTTCACATAGTTTCTTGGACCTCGTTTCCCTGCCGTTCTGTGAGTTTGCTAGTATTTCCTTTCCCTTTCAAACACTCCCCTTCCGGCACTGAAATGCTCAATAATCTTGGAGCCTGACTTCTTGGATAAAATAGCCCAAGAGGGGATGTCTGTCTGGGGCCACATCTGCATTTCTCAGGGAGGCAGTTAGACTCCAGGGAAACTGAGGCAGGAGGTCTGTGCAGAGAGCAAGGGGCTTCTAGGAAGTGTGGGGTGAAAAATGAATAACGTGTTATTGGGGGAGGTAACAGGGTGAAGAGGCAGCAGCTGTCGGTGAAGGCAAGAAGCTGCTGCTGTTTGGGGCTTAGGGCTGAGAGTGAGAGAATTAAAACAAATGTAGCTGAGGTGGATGGGTGGTGGGAAAATGCTCGGGGGAACTCAAATCCCAGGAATCTTCAGGGACTGACTGAGGTCATCTGACCCGTGCAGTGTGCAGGAAAGAGTGCGGGCTCCTCCGGAAAGTCTGTGATTTCAGCCCAGGAATGGTTGGTGTGTCTGGGATTAAGGCTTGGGTCATTCACATTGCACAAAGGTTTCTGTGTTGGACTTTCTTATTTTAGGCCTCTTTTAAATATTTAAGGAGCTGGCCCCTAGAGCATTTAAGTTAGGATTTGATTTACGTCAAACTGATTTGCACATCACCTTTGCCAATCAGGTCTGCTCTCTTCGAGGAATGTGGTGCTGGGGACAAGGAGACTCAGTCGGCCAGTTGTGGGGAGCAGACCCGGAAGGTTATGGAGAGCCGAGGGCTGAATCTGGGAATCTGGAGCAGTTGTGTTCTGGGGGAATCTCTCTGTGATAAACCCCCTTCTACCTGAGTGTCACTGAGTGAGCCTGGGATTCTTGCAACCAACGCATCCTGAAAGAGACATAAACTTCAGCCACCACTGGGGAGGCGATGGCAGGAGGGATGCTCTAGAGTCATCAGTGGGGTGCTCATGACTCTGAGGGAACTTGGGAACTTGAAAGTGGGTAGGCCCCACTTCAAGTAAATCCTGGATATAAAATTCCAATTTACACTGAAGCAAACCTGATAGAGTAGTTTTCTTTTAAAGATGTATTTATTTTGGGGGTGGAAAAGGGCAGAGGGGAAGAAAATATCTTAGGCAGGCTCTACGCCCAGCATGGAGCCCAATGCTGGACTTGATCTCACAACCCTGAGATCATGAGCTGAGCAGAAATCAAGAGCTGCTTAACTGACTGAGCCACCCAGGTGACCCTATCCAGAATTCTTAATTAAACCCATTCATTCCAGTTCTCTTTCAGGTACCCAAACAAATGTACCTCCCTCCCCATCCCCCTCCTGCTTTGCTTCTCTTTTCCTTCTGATTACTATAACAGCTGTCATGTCATACTATGTCTTAATGCTATGCTAAGCCTTTTGTTGACATTATTTCATCTAACACTCTAACACTCACAACAACCCTGCTAGGTTATTCTCTCCCACGTCAGTGATGAGGAAGTTAAGGTTCATGTGGGTTAAGTAACTTGCCCAACGTCCTACAACTGCTAAGTAGTGGAGGCCAGACATGGATACACAGCAGCCTGAGCCAGAGGATGGGGCAGAGAGGAGCTGGCAGGTACGAGCAGAGTGCTGGGAGGAGTTAGAGGGGAGCCGGTCGAGGGCGGGAAGGAGGGCATTGAAGGAGAGTCTCGGCTAGAGTGAAGATGAGATGAACCCCCCCTCCCCAGGGGATGCCAGAAACCCTCACTCTGGACCTCTTTCACATACTCTTCACCTCCTCCAATGGATGCCACTCTTTCCTGGCTGCTTTCAAGACTCTGCAAGTCCCCAAGATTCTAGTGTCCCAGTGCCCTCTGCATGGTCACACTCACCCATGCATGTCACCCCTGCTTCCCAAGACCCTTCCACTTCTGCCACCTTCACCTCCTCCTGCTTCCCTCCTGGCTTCCCCCAGCAGCTGCCTGCCCACTGCGCATGTGCTGATATGCAACCCAGACACCAAGTTCTGCAGTCTGGAGTGGAAAACTCAGAAGAAAGTATCAGAGACAGGGCAACATCTCACCCAAGGAAATGGGGTGTTAGTATGCCGTTTCAGGCACAGAATCAGGGAAACTTGAGAACTGGAAGAAACCTAAAAGATCTATCAGTTTCAGGATGAGGAGAGTCAAGTCCAGAAGGAGAGAATGACTTATCTACCATCAGGCACCTAAGGGGTGGAAAAATTATGTTTCATTCATTCATTCATTCATTCATTCACCCATCCATCCAAGAATTCTCAAGCAGCTATCATGTGCCCGTCTGAGGAGTTAGAAATACAAAATGAAATAAAACAACCTCAAGGAGCTCACAGTCCAGGCTGCAGATGATATAGCTCCCCTCTTAGGGGATGTATTATTTCATGAAGATGTTAAAGTGGGGTATTTAACAAACCTAATGGTATTTACCACATTCTAGACCTCATAGTATTTACAAATATTATTTTATTCAGTCCTCACCACAACCCCATAAGGTAGGTATGGTACTATTTTATCCCCATTTTGCAGATGGGAAAACTGATATAGAGAAGGTGGCCACCCAGCCACTAAGTGGTGGAGCTGGGATTCAGGCTCAGGCTGCCTGGCCGCATTATGCCTCCTTGCCTTCCTCAAGCACTACCAACATGCTCTTCAAACCACAGCAAAATAGGTAAACATACAAATAAGCATACAAAATCAGAAGTCAGAAAAATAAGAAGTCAAGGATAATGAAAGGGAAAACAGAACAACGATTTGTAAGGTATCCTCTTTCCCGGGGTTGCGGATGTTCAACCACAATCGGGTTATGAGTCTCCTGGCAAAGTGAAAAATTATAAAGTCTGAGTTGTAGTATTTTCATACTTCTTGATTAGAAAACTAGTTCTTTTGGAGAAGTGCAACAGTCTATTTTTTTCTTTAAAAAATCATATATTACTGACCCCTAAACTCTTAAGAGAAAAGACCACATCCTATGAATCTCTATGCAAGGCCCTCTGATACACTGATGTGGAAGGTGTTTGGGGGGCAGGGGTAATTGGGAGAGGGGTGTATTAGTTTCCCAGAGCTGCCCTAACAATGTGCCATGAATCGGGTAGCTTAAAACAACAGACATTTATTCTGTTACAGTGGTCCAAAATCCAGGTGTTGTCAGACCATAATCCCTCCAGAGGAGTGTCTTTCCTTGCCTCTTCTAGCTTCTAGTGGCCTGGGTGTTCCCTGGCTTATGGCCACATCACTCTGACCTCTGCCTCTGCCTTCACATGGTTCTTCCCTGTGTGTCTCTGACTCTTCTATTCTTATAAGGACACTAATCATATTAGATTAAGGGTCTACCCTCCTCCAGGAAGATGCCATCTTATCGCAACTGCAGTGAACCTATTTCCCAAAAATGGGACATTCAGAGGTTCCAGGTAGACATGAATTTGGGGGAAGACATTTTCAGCCCACTGCAGATGGCCAGAGAGGACTTCCCTGAGCAGGTGACATTTTTGTTAAGTTCTAAAGAACGAGGAGGACCTGGTCAAGCACAAATCTGGGGCAGGAACAGTCCAAGGTAAGGTGTGAAGGCTCCAAGTCTGCGATGAACACGGTGTGTAGGAGGGCCAGCAAGGAGATCCTGGTGGCTGCAGCAGCATGGGGAAGAAGGAAGTGGGGAGGGCAAATGCGGGGAGGGAGGATAGGGTATAAAGAGGCTGAGGCCATTGCCAGGAGCTTGGGACTTCATCATAGTACAGGAATGCAGGTTGCAAGCAGAGGAGTGACATGAACTGCTTTGGTTTCTAAATGATCACTCTGACGGCTGCACGCAGCACAGCTTGGACAGGGAAAACAACGCAAACAGCCACAGAAATCTGAAAGATGGGCCCCGTGAGTGCAGGTGAGAGATGATGGCAACCCTGATTAGCTCAGTAGCTGTGGGGATGGAGAAGAAGGGATTCAGGCTATATGTATAACTGATAGACGTGCTGATGAATCGATTCTACGTCGGGGGGAGCATAGGGTAATCCTGCGATCCTAGTAATTTTACTACACATCTGTCCACCTGCAGCTGGCATTTTTCACTCAACCAACACTTTGGTCCTCTTTCCAAGCCCAAACTTAGATCTCAGCTCCAGTCCTTTAAACTGCTTCACTGCTTTCCATAGTTTGGGCAGATCACAATTTATGATTTATAAATTCCCCCATTGTTGGGCACTTGGGTTGTTTCTGATTTCCCAGTTATATCAACACTATAATAAACATTAATCCAATCACTCATGTCTTCGATCAATTTCTTGAACAGAATCTAAACATCTGTCTAAGGGTTTCCCTAGGCTAGAAGGAGTTTAGCTGGGTTGTAGGATACTCTCATTCTAACGGGATTTAGGTTTTTGCTGAAATTTATTCCTACAGGTTCAGTGGCCATTGAACTCACTGGGCAGAGAAAGCCCATCCCTTCCCCACCTCTGAAGCTGACTAGTCCCAGGGCACCCCCCACTTCCTGTGCCTTCTTAAATTAAAAACTATAGAGTTCCTGTAGGCCATATGGTACCTTATGTCAGGTCTTTAAAAACACTGAGTTGCATTTTAGGAATGAGTACCAGGCTGCCCACTGCAGCTTGGATCTGGGAAGCAGTAGGATCATCCTTGCACACTGTTTTCCTTTCCCCTAATACCTGCCGTCATTTGAACCGAGGTCCAGCAGGAGGAGAGGAGATTAAATCCTCATACCTGTTCTGACTCATGACTCTCTATCTGTTAGAGGAAATCATTCTTGGTAGAAAGTAAGCAAGACCAGGGAGGGAGACAGAATCCAGCTTCACTTTCTATCTTTTCTCTGAAAGCTACCTATGATTTTTTTTTGTCTGTTCTGAATCTCTAGCCTCATCAGAAACAAAATAAAATTTGAGGCAATACACATGACAGATAAAAGAATAATCTCCTTAACATGCAAAGAGCTCTTACAAATTAAAAAAAGAAAAAAAAAAACAACAACTCAATTCTGTTAGATGAATGGACACAAAGAGGCAAAGCACTATTAGAAAATTACCAAACGGCCAACAAATACGCAAAGATGGGTGCCCCTTTTCATTATTAAAGTAAGATAACGTAGACAGGCAGACACTAGATCTAACTCTCAGAAGGGCTTGGAGGAAGCAGCTTGATAATCCCATCTTACAAAGGTCAAGGAAAAGAAAGACTCTCATACCCTTGGGAGGGGAGGGTGTAAACTTTGGGGAGAACAACCAGGCAACATCTTCTAGGAATTTCTAATAATTCTATTCCTATGAATTTATAGCACATATACACTTCCCAAAGTGAACAAAGATGTACTAAAATGTTTACTGTAATATTTTTTTTGTTGTACCAAAAATTCTGAAAACAACCCTGATTGTGAGTCACAGGACACTGGTCAAATAAAAAATGGCACATGCATCCAAAAGAATACCACGCAGGTACTACTAACAAAGAAGGGGTAGCTCCAAATGTAGTGATATATTTTAAAACCCAAGATCCAGGGGCGCCTGGGTGGCTCAGTTGGTTAAGCATCCAACTCTTGATTTTGGCTCAGGTCATGATCTCAGGGTCGTGAGATCAAGCCCCAAGTTGGGCTCTGTGCTGACTATGGAGCCTGCTTGAGATTCTCTCTCCTTCTCCCTCTGCCCTTCCCCACTGACACGCTCTCTAACAAACAAAAACCCAAGACAGAAAGTTAAAGGAGAAGAGACAAGTTTCCTAGTGCGATACACAGTTTTCTCATAGGAAACATTTCTGGAAAGACATATAAGAAAGCACAAGAGTATCTGCGGCTGGCAGACAGGAGTAGTGAAAGGCCTTGCACGATTATATATTTCTGTGGTATTTTTGATAAACTACGACTATATGTTACTTTTATGATTAAAACTTGTTTTAAAAATATTTATCAGAAAGCTGATGATTCAGTATTATGCTTAAAATCTGGAAATCAGTGCATTTGAGCACTAACCCCAGTTTGTGTTCTTTTTACACCTGTGTTACATTGACTTAACTGCTCTGCCTTTCTGGGCCTGATTTTCTGTTCACTGAACTGGAGACGCTAGGAGTTTGTTGGTGGTATTGTCATGATCGATGTTCTTTATGCTGCCAGAAGCATAAATTGGTACAAAAAGTAACTGGCTTAATTGCCTGGTTCCAAAATTTGTTTTGTTTATTATTCATGGGCACACATCGATCTGAGGTTCTGTTCTTGGAGCTCATGTCACTTAGTTAAAGAAATAATAATGATGCTTCCCCACCATGAAGGCATATCTGGAGATATTAGAGGGTGATCCAATTTTCACCTATCCTTCTGTTAATTCCAACTGTAGGCCCAGTGCATGCTGGGAGTAAAGAACATTACCTCCCACGTTGATGTGAAACACCTGGTGAGATTCTCCTCTCCTGCCTTCCTTAAAGTTGAGAAGGCAACCAGTAAGACTCTGTCTTAAGTAGGACTCAATGGAGACATAAGAAATGTCAACATTCAACAGAGAAAATCACTAAGCAGGGGAGATGTTATCAATAGGGACAGGAAAACTCGAGATGCTTAGGGAAGGGTTGGGGGTAAGTGACCATAAAGGAAATGTGCAGGGTCTTTGCAGAAAAATAGCAAGGAAGAATGGTAAAGAGCAGAGATGGCGGCCACTTGGGGTTGAAGGAAGAAGTTGGTGAGGTGATCAAGAGTGCAGTTGAAAAAAGAGGGAGAGAAGAGGGAGGGCCACCATAGCAGACAAAGGCCATCTTGGGGGAGGCTCATTGGTTGATTTTAAAAAGGCAGGGGGTGGGGAAGGGGGAGACAGGTTGAAGTCCAGGAAAAATAAGAGAAATTGTATTCTTAGGATTGTTATCTGTTTGCCCTACAATTCCGAGGTGGGAAAAGGAAGATGGGTAGAAAAGACAGGGAATATGGTAGCTAAGAATGGTTCATAGAAAGCTTTGTCTCCACGCAGTGTTGTTAAGTCAGGGGATGTCCTCCTGGGAAACTTGATTAGATGTCATGGGAACCCTGATTAGAAAGACACCCAGGTGAGTCCCAGCTCAGATGCCAGGTTATAATGGAGAGCTGGAGCTCGCCACAGGTAGGACTGTGTGTGGGATTCATCTGTGTCCAAGGGAAATGAGTACATGGTAAAGGGAAGGAGCAAAAGAAACACTCTTGACATCCTTCTCCATGGAACTACTACTGGCTTCTGTCAGGACACTGGCTAATGTTCAACTTACAAACACTGCCACCCATACTGGGACACTGGTAAGTGCTTGTAGACATTGTCTCATGGAATCCTCAAATCCACACTCCCAGGTGGGTATCATCATCATCCCCCTTTCATAGATGAGGAAAGACCGAGGATGGTGAAGTGGCCTGCCCAAGGTTACCCAGTTGGGATTTGAAAGCAGGTATGTTGATTTCTGCCCAAGCCATTTGCAGCAATATGTCCAAGACCTGCAGTGGCCCACATGGAGGAGACGCTAGTCTCCCTGTTTTATAAATGTGAAGACAGCCACCCAAGGAGCTGAAATTCAGACGGTCAGACTCCATTTGGGCTCCTTCCGCCAAGCAACTGCTTCTCTCTAATCCCACAGGGAGGCAGGAGACCACTCAGTGTGGGGTTTTTTGTTTTGTTTTGTTTTTAATTTCCAAAACTTTCAGATATCTCTTGATTTGTAAAAGTTGTCTTAAAGCCCTGCCTTTCCAGCCATTTTGGATTTCTACGACTGGATCAGTGAGTGTCCATCAGTGGCAGTCTATGTCCCCGGGGGACATTTGGCAATCTCTGGAGACATTTCTGGTTGTCAGGGTAGGAGGTAGGGGAGATTCTACTGACATCTGCTGGGTAGAGACCAGGGATCCTGCTAAACATCCTACAGCACATGGGACAGTCCCCACAACAGAGGATGATCTACCCTCAAATGTCAATAGTACCAATGCTGAAAAACCTGACTATGGAAATCCTAAGCTCCTTTATGGGACTTTTTGTTCATTTGTTCTTTTGCTATTTATGTGTCCTCCACCTGTTTTGTTTTTTTTTTTTTAAGATTTTATTTATTTATTTGACAGAGACAGAAATCACAAGTAGGCAGAGAGGCAGGCAGAGAGAGAGGAGGAAACAGGTTCCCTGCCGAGCAGAGAGCACGAGGCGGGGGCCTTGATCCCAGGGCCCTGAGATCATGAACTGAGCCGAAGGCAGAGGCTTTAACCCACTGAGCCACCCAGGCGCCCCACCTATTCTTTTTTAAAATTAACATTTGTGTGCATAACTAAAATGGAAAAATCTTGTCATTTCTGAAAGCATTCCCATTAAATACGTAAGCCACAGAGATAAATCTAAATGTCCACCCATGCCCAGCCTCCCTCCTGCAGCAGCAACGTCATCATCTGCGGTCTGGTGGACATCCTCTGAGACATTCTTCTATATTTACAGACAGTAGACGATGTTCTTTTGTATGTCATGCTTTCGTGTGTGCATACGATATAAAATGTGACCATCATCCCGCAAATTGCTTTTTTCTCTCCCAATCTCTTAGCCATCAATGTTGCTACACTTGGAGCTACCACATTCATTTCAACTGTTGGTTTGTATTCTGCAGTTATGCTTCGTTTACTTTATCATTTCCCTTGTTGCGGAGTATTTGGGCTATTGGTAGTCTTTCTTCTACAACGAACCCGGCTGCAATGAACACCTCAAAGGCATTTCCTTTTTCCTCTAGAAATGATACTAAAAGCTGGGTACAGAGTCAGCCACCTTTACTTTAAGTTTCTTCTTTGGCAAATGCTGAACTATCATAGAAGTTCACATTCCTACCAGCAATGCAGGTGTACCCGTGCCCCCACATCTTCACCAAAATATGCTATTACCACACATTTAACTTCATGTCAATATAGAGGGTGAAAAATGTCTAGTTTTCAACTCTAACAGAACAAAGAGAATTTTTGAAGTGGATAATCCCCTCTTGGCCTCCCATGTAAGGGCTGGTCCTTTTCACCCCCAACCAATTAACGCACGTAGGGTGTCTGTAAACATTTTCTGGACACCTGCCGGGCACTGAGCTTGAAGCCGTCTCATACAGAGAAAATGTGTTCCCATTGGCAGTCATGAAACACTACAGTATCCACTTATGGTAGTGGCACATACAGCTCAGAAACCATGAAAGAAAGGGGGAAAAATTGTTGTGACTGACATGAGTTGAAGGGGAAGCTTCTGGGAAAGTTGCTCGAAGCAACTGGCTTGGGAGCCTTATTCCAATTTATTTTTTTTACTAGTTGGTTTCCTTGTTCATTATTTGCACCTCCCTGACCCCAATCTGTCCTGTGTTCTCTCCTATCTCTAACTCCTAGCATAGGGCCCGGTATACAGCAGGCATTCAATAAGCACTTGCTCCTTGAATCGACAGCTCTGTGAGTAGGTATTCCTGTTCTCTCCATTTTACACAGAAGAACCCCAATGCTCAGAGAGGTGAAGGAGTTGGCTCAAGGTCATGTAGCCAGCAAAATACAGTGGTGAATTAGAACCCAGATGTCCAGAGTCCGGCCCTTGACACCAAGCTTTGGAAGGCGGTCGTATTGCTCGAGTGAAAGGAAGTCTTGAGGTGCAGACAGACCCAGGAAAAGAGAGGAAACTTGCAACTTGTCCAAATCTTGTCTTCAACCCCTGGATTTGAGGCCTGGCTCTTTTGAGACTAGGAGCCATGTGAATCTCCCCTGTCACTCCTCTCCCTTAGCTAGTGCATCCCATGCCTTTCTTGCCCTCGGATGGATTCTCTTATTTAATTGTCTTTCTTTCCCCTGCCCTCCCTCTTCCCCATTTCGTCCAGTCCCCAGGGGCTTCCAAAGATGCCATTCGGTAGGATAATTAAAGTTCCCCTCCTGTTAGCATCTCGCTCCTGAGCCCTCCTAGCAGCTGTTCAGCTGGAGTAGGCCAGGGAGAGGAGCACAAAAGCTTTGCAAATAATTGTGTCTACAAGCTCTGTGTGTGTGTGTGTGTGTGTGTGTGTGTGTGTGAGTGTGCACACACACGCCCCTGCACACCCCCACGCCCGTGTGTAGATGGCCAGCATGTGCCTGGTCTCACCCCACCCCCTTAGGCGGGGGCCACAGATTCATTACAGATTTTTCTTGGTGGCTCTGAGAAGAGGGAGGGGAAGGGGACCAGATGGCAGACAGGCAGGTGGCCGTTCGCCCTGCCTCCCTCTACTCTCACCAAGCAGATGCCCCAGGAACAAGGGCGGCCTAGGCAGAGGCAGGATTAGAGGGAATACTCCGTATCAATTAGTGTCAAAGGCGGGGAGAGCTGGTGGGGGAGGGGCAGCTGGTTGGCTCTGGCAGGTGGAGGAGGGGAGGCGGGGAGCCAAGACCAGGCCTGCCAGGGTCAACATGCATCCTCAGGGGGAGCTGGGAGTGAGAATGCGATCACCCTCAGAAATGAGCAAGGGTAGTGTCCTGCTTCCAGATGGGTAAACTGAGGCCAGGGGAGGCAAAGAGACTTGGCTGGAAGTCTTATAGCCCCTGGACTAGGGCTAATACTACTGTTAGAGCTCTAATATTATAAGATATCATACAGCATGACATAATAATAGATATCAAAAATGCTAATAGGTATTAGATAATATTAATACTATTCATATTCTTTTTGTAAGTTAGAATACCAAAAATTCTAGCAGTAATGGAACAGTATGAGCCTCCCCGTCAAGCACCCACTATGTGCCACATACCTGGCAGACAATTTCTTATCTACCCTAATGCCCCCCAATGGCCTGATAAGCTAGATCTTGATAGCCTTGTTTCATGGATGAAGAAACTGAGGCTCAGAGAGGGGAGTGAGGTTGCTGAAAGTCACACAGCCAATAAAGATGGGACTAAGAGTCTAACCCAGAGCTGAGCAAACCAAAAAATCAATAAGCAAGGCTTGTCTGGAGTGAGGCTAGCTACACGTTGGTGCAGAGGAACAGCACTCCCACATCCTCACTTCTTTCACCTTGAAAAAAAAAAAAAAGACCGAATTTTAAGTCCCAAGACACAAATTCAAGTTTAAGCTCTTATTTACAAGCTGTGTGACCTCAGGCAAGTTACTGAGCCTCTCTGAATTTGTTTCCTCCCTACCTTATGATGTTACCCAACAATGGGAGATGCGTAAAATTACCTTTGCCAAATGTCTGTAATGAAATACTACACAGGCATTAAAAATGATGAGGTGGATGGTTATTTACCAGCATAGAAGCTACTCAAAAAAAAAAAAAAACCAGAAACAAGTAAAAATAAACATATAGAATATTATCACATATTGATTAAGACATAGCGAAAGAAGTAGTAAGATAAAATGAGAGAGAAAGAATGAGAGTGAGTTAGTGAGTCCAGAAGGTTAAACTCCAAAATATTCACAGTGGTGGTCCTGTGCAGTGGTATTTTTTTTCCATACCTTAATATTTACAAAAATTAGTAGTCATACAACTGACAAATATTAAAAGTCTGTTCAGTCATCAGTCTTGGCCAGTTCTGAGTACTGCAAAGACCAGAAGAGCCCGTATGAAGTGCCCCATACAAGCAAGGAACTGTTTGTCTCTTGGACTGAGTGGGGAGTGGTAAGAGGTGGGCCGGCATCTAGTTTACAGCTCAGTTAGAGACCCAGCAACTTGTGCGGGTCAGGTCAAAGTCAAAACAAACCAGAGTGTGAGGGCCGCTGGAGAGGGAAGGGTTAATGTGCAAATCCATAAAGCTGACCCTGGGGTGGCCCACTTAGGAGACCATCTGCCAGCAGGCCCGCAGCTGCCAATCCCAGGCAGGCTCTGCCTTCTCCCAGGCTCCTCCCAGCCCACACAGCTCCAAGTGGCCCAGATGCCTCTGTCTGGGCCCCCGCTCTCCAGCCAGGGGATCTGGCTTCGCAGCATGATCACATCTCCCTCATACCCCGAAGCAGCACTGGTGTTGGAGGCAACAGAGGTTACAGACTTTCTCCCTTATGACCTCATCTGACCTCTGTGCCATAGATAACGGGTGCTGGTTTCCCCACTGGCTAGCTGAGGAGTCTGAGTGTTAAGAGGAGTCACGTGACTTTACCAAGGTCACAAATGAATTCTCCATGGGAGACAGCCCCCTGCTTCTGGGGGAAGCAGGAACCCCCCCGACTGCTCAAACATTTTCCCCACTGACACTAACTCTGCCAAGAGAAGTCAGGGGACTAGATGAGGCCCATGTTCCAAAGTCCATCACCAAGAGCTCAGGACCGGCCGCGGGGTGAGGATGGTGGGGCAGAAGGGCACCAGGTGGGGGTCCGGGACACTGGATTTGAATCCGCACTCCAGCTCTCCACTCTGCCTCATCTGCTCTTCCATTTAGAAGGTCTCAGGAACCTTCCAACTCTTCTGCTGGGTGAAATCGAAGCCCTCTGGCTACTTCCTAACCCCGGGGAGAGAATAAGATGAGCGCCTCTCCTCACACCGCATTACCACACACTCTGGAGTCAGATACCGGGCCTCACAGACCGGAAGAGGGGAGAGAAAAGAGTTAACTTGAGGGGCAGATGGAAGAGGGACAGAATCCTCCCTGGAAGCTGCCCAAATGTCAGACTGAGCAGTTCAGGACTAGCGGCCAAAGGAGGTAGAGAGAGACCCAAAAGCTCCCAGAACAGATGGGCCAGCCAGGGCACAAGGGGGATGAAATGGCCATCATAATCATAATATCTCAAATTCCTCTGGTGCATTCCCATTTCCAAAGCTCATACAAATCCATTATCTTATTGGAATCTCGCAACTCCTCTGGACAGTAGATGGCCAGGGGCTGTGAGATCCATCTGGCAAGATGAGGCAACTAAACTCAGAGAGGTTAAGAGATCTGCCCAAGGTCACACAGCTCATTTGCTATCAGAACAAGAGAATCAGGTCTTTTTAATTCCAATTCATCTGTCAATGGACTAGCAATCCGATCCTCCATTTTCCAACGTGGGGGCTTAGGAATGATGAGATATGTTAGTAATACGATCTCAATGAGATATGTTAGTAATACGATCTCAACATAATGGCAATAATAAAACCAAACAAGGGTTGATCACTTATAAGGTGACCACTTACAAGGTGATATACTGCATTAAACACTTAATGTATATTATCTCATCTAATTCCCACTTTGACCCTACAGGAGGTAGGTACTACTCTTAGCTCCGATTTACAGGCGACGGACACTCAGGTGCACATGAGTGAAATCACTTGCTCAAGGACACCATTATAAACAAGTGGAGCTAAGATTCAAATACACATCTCTGTCCCTTCACAACCGCATTAGCAGTTCCCAATCGCCATTGCACATTAGAATCCCCTAAAGAGTCTTAAAAAAAAATCCTGATTTGCAGATATTACCTTGAATCAATTAAATCAGACTGGACGTGGGGCCCACGCGTCGTATTTTTTAAAAAGCCCCGGGAGATTCCACTGGACAGCCAGGTTTGGTAACCCCTGTATTACAGTTTCCCTGGGGACTAGTCCACTTCTCATCTCAGAAGGGCTCTTAAGTATCTCTGTTTCTCCATCTGTACAATGGAGCCCCTTCAGCTGGGAGAGACCAAGATCTGGCCCCTCTAGGCTCAGGCCAGGAAAGCCTTAACCCCCTCCCCACCCAGAGCTTTGTGCTGAGAGCTCTGGAAGACAAACTGGTCCCAGCTGTTCTTTCCCCCTCTGCCCCAGAGGCAGCTAGGGTCTGGGGAGTCTGCGCTCACCCAGCACCAAGCCTGTTGTACAACTTTTATTCTGTTTCTCTCAAATCAGGCTTTTGTGCAACTTCAGACACTGGACTGTGCTACCTCAATGACGGTGATGCTGCTTAACGGTGTTCTCCATCTTTTCCAGGTAAACCAGCTGGGTGCCACTGAAATACAGGGAAATCAAAACGGAGGGGGGAGCCCAGGGTGCTGCCAATGGAACAAAGGAAAACAGCTCTTCAAGAAGAGCCTGTGGCTTTGTGGGAACTGGGGCGTTCTTATTTTCCAGGCTCTGGAAATTGTCTCTACTTCGTCCCCAGCGGGATGCAAAGAGCCTTCTCTGCGCTTGTTCTCCTTTCAGCGGAGTCTGGGGGAGCAGGGTGGGGAGGAAAGGGAGTCTGTTCCCCAGGTTCCAGTTCTGGTTGTTGGTTGATTGGCTGAGTGGGCTGCCACACTCTGGCCCATTTCCCGGCTGGTAAATAAGGCGACTGGAGCCCTTCCTGACCCTGACCTACCTAGTTCTCTCATCAGCTTTGTCAGCCCCAGGATGGAAAATAGAGAAAGCCTAAGGAATGTAGAAATGCAAAGAAAAGCAGGCCTCCTGTGAGACAGCGCTCTGCTTCTCCGCCCCTCCTCCACAGGGAGCAGCTGCTCTTGAAACTGCAATACTTTGCCCCAGCCCCTGGAACTCACCGACCTGGTCCACAAATATCTGGGGCACACAGCGGGGAGCTTCTAGGGCTGTGAAGTCTAGGACTCTGAGGCCCTAAAAGATGCTATGTGCTAGGAGGCAGAAGTTACCCCAGCAACTCAGCTGATGACAAATGGTGGATCCTTGGAGCATAAAAAACCAGAATCCTATGGTTTGGGACTCTTAGAACGAGGGGCATCACCAGGTATGTGGGACCTGAAGCTTACACAGTTTGGGAGCCTCTTTTTAGGAAAAAGAATATGAAATCTCAAAAATAAAGTCAGGCCCTCAAGAGAGTATTTACTTGGAATGAGAGGACAAGATAAAAATTTATGAGCCAGGAAAACCACCAACACCCCAAATTCAGACACAATTTTTTATTAATTAATTTCTGAAATACCTCTATCATACTTTATTCCTTAGACTTTGGACATATTCTAATCGCCTCTTCATATAGTGTCATCTACAGAGAGAATAGAAAAATAATTCAGCATTTTCTCTAGGATGGTTTGTTTAGGAAGACTTAGGGGTACGTGGTTAACAGGTCCAAAGGTCCCACTGAGATATGGGAGGGCAGGGACCTTGCTGTGTCCCTCTGATCCTTCTACTGCCCATTAAAAGGACTTCCTCTCCGAGCTGTGCTGGGAGTGGTGTGTGTCTCAGCCACATCTAGGTATCCACGGAGCTATCTCACTTTTAGTTGGTGACCTCCCCTTGTAACCTCTACCAGATCACCTGCTTAACAATCTCAAACCCTTGGGGGAAAGCAAGTAGGGGAAATAGGAACTGAAAATGTATATAAAATTGCCCTCATTTTTGATAGTTGGTGATCTACACAACTGCTGACTTCTATCTTTTGCAGCATGTTCCTGAGAGCATTGGGAATCAGGGATGCTGCAGAACCCTGAGGATCAGGGCTCAGGACAGTGGAGACAAGCAGGGTACGGCGCCCTGCAGCTTGGGGGTTTGATTGGATAATGCAGTTACCAGGAATAAAAGGAAGCAGAGGAGTATGGCCCCCGTGACTCCGTTCAAGCCACTTACCCCTGCTCCTTGCAAGGCTATAACCCAAGCCTAAGAAAGCTTTCCCACATGCCTTTCCTCCCTGGGCCCCAGGTAGAACTATATAGAGATAAGGCAGCAATATGCTGTACTGGTTATGAGCACAGGGCCTGGGGTTCAAATCTCCACTCCATTTCTTATAAGCTGTGTGACCTTGAATGGATGCTGTCACTTCTCTGAGCTCCAGGTTTCTCAACTGTTAAAGGAGGAGGATGGAAATGCACCCACCTTATAGGGTGTTTGTTATGATTAAGCAACAGAGTTCATATACAATGCCTAGCACAGTGCCTGTGCCTGGCACTTGGGTAAACACTCAGTAAATGCCAGGTGTTACTATTGCTACTCTTGTCCAGCTTGGCTTTTCTCACCACCCGAACCCAATATTAAAAAATATTATGACAGTCTCTTTTCCTGGCTTCTTACTTTGTTTGCCCCATAAATGAGAAACATACCCTTCTAATCAATTGGGTTTCCATTCCATCTCACTGGCCAATCAGACCCCACATTTCTGACAACCCTGGAGTCCTTTCCAGAATCTCTAAGACTCTGGGGGGAATGAACCCACTCCAACACCCAGCTCTGCTCTCTGAGAGCAGAGAGTATGTTGAGTTCACTGCACTTCTCAAGCGTCCAGCACTAGGTCTGTCACATAAAACACAATCAATAAACAGGTTTCACAATGTTGAGTGAATAAATGGGATACCAATTTGCAAAGGAAAAAATAATCAGGCGAGATGACTTCTCAAAGATCAAAGAGGAACTTTCTGGCAGCTAAATTCTTTTCTTGTCTTCTTCTTTGCAACCAACATAGATAAGTGTTAATGGTGGGCCAGGCCCTGGTTGATCACTTTGTCTGCCATCATGTTTAATCCTCCCTGAAACACTTTGAGCACTTCACCTAGGCAGTGTGGTCGATTGGTCACGACCTATACTCAAATCCCAGTACCAAAAATTGCTAGCTGTGTGATTGTAAACAATTACTTCCTTTCTTAGGGGCTCTCCTTGTCTATAAAATGGGAGCAACAGTATATGCTTTGCTTAGTTAATACATTAAACATGCTAACACACAGGGAGAGTTTGCAATAGTGTCTGGACCAAAGTCAATGCTCAGTGCATAGCACCTCATTTTTCCTTCCCTCTTCCTCTCATAGGGAGAAAATCGTATCAGACAGTCCTCAGATGTTCATACTAGTATGTGATTCCAGCAATAGTAGGCAATTCCAATACAGGGAAAAGGATGATGCCAAACTCCCTTCCCTTTCTACCCAGACGCTACTAGATGACATTTCCCAGTTCTCTTGGCACCAAGATGGGATCTTATAACTAGCTTCCAGCAATGGGATGTAAATTGAAGTGTTGGGTCACTTCCAGGTCGAAGCAGTTAAGAGCAAATGGGACTTCACTACCTTGGTTCATTCTCTTCATCTTTCAGCTGGATTATGCCATATAACCCTGAAGTCATGTCATGGAGGTGGTCCCCTGTATAGCTATATGAAGCAAAGCCCTTCTTCAACCCACAAAGGACTAAGAGAGGAGCAGGACATGATTGGATCATATTAAGCCACTGAGATCCCAGGGTTTATCTGTTATAGCTGTCATTCTTGCCTACCCTAACTATACTTTACTCATTTCATGACCGTGAAACATCCAAGGTGACATCTATTCTGCTTATTCTTTGAGTCCAAAGGGTATCAGCAGCCAGCAGACATTCTCTCCTGGTCAGAGAATATGTTCCTTGGAGAAAGGAGTGCTAGGGATCGACTACAATGGTCTGGAGGATTCACAGGAAAGAAGGCGAGCAGGTGGAAGGAAGTCCCGAAGGCGAGCAGGTGGAAGGAAGTCCCCATTTCTCCAGTGGCACTGCCTCCTAGGTTCCAATGGTCAAACAACCCCAGGACTACAGATAGTCCTAAGCTTTCACTTACATTACGGTCTGGCAAAAAGCCTCCATCTCTGTTTCTTGAGAAAACTTGGAACAAGCGTAATTATAGCCCAAGGATAGGGCTGTGCACGGCTAGATGACTTGTAATCATAAAATCTATGTTCCAATGGTAAATACATTTTCTGTGTTCTTTTTGCCTCTACTTTCTCAGAAATGCCTCTTGCACCTACCAACAGTTTAACCCAATGGTGGCTAAAGCTCTGGTCTGGCTTTGCCCAAGTGGAAACCAGTACCACCATCATCTTGAGGACAGGTCCCGTCACCAGAAATGCAGGGTCGACCAGGATTAAATAGAGTGGAGATTTCATGGCTCCCGGGTCTGAGTCCCTTTCTTTCTGGCAACCAGTTGTACAGGGGAGAGAGGAGGATGCTAAAAATAAACTTGGCGTGACTTCTCAGTTACAGATGACCACGAGCCTTAAGCCAGTCACCTGGTGACTGTTCATCCCTGTCCTTAAAAAGAACCAGGGACACATTTGCTCACTTCTGTAAAAGGGTATATTAGGCTCTTCCAGTGTATCATCACCAACACTCACAGTAAGTCTGGAAGAAAGTCATTTCCCCCATTTTGGCAATGATAAAATTGAGGCTTGAGGAAGAAAAATACAGTACAGTGCAGGGCTTACTTTGCTCTACTACTCCAAGTACCATCCATGTCATAAGCACTGTACAAAGCATAGTACAGAGCAGAGCAGAAGCACCACTTCTGACGTGTCAAAGGATGGGAAGCAAAAAAGAATACCTTTTCCACGTAACTTACAGTATGAGCACACAGCTCAAAACCACAAATATCCACAAAGTATTTGGAAAATGTAAACCACTATATGAATGCAAATTATTAATTAATGAGTGAATGAGTTGGTCCGAGGTAGGCAGTATAACGTGGAGGTTGAGGGCATAGGCTCTGGAATCAGATGGGACTGCGTCTGATGAACTCTGACCCCTCTGAAACTCAAGTTTCCTCATCTGCAAAACGGAGACGTGAATATTCTGTCTCATAGGGCCTCATGAAGCTTCAGTGAGTTAGCACATATGGAATGCTTAGCATAACGTCTGACTTACACTGTTGTAGTTGTGACTGCTAGTATTTTAAATAACTCGACTAAGTCTTAGTTTTCTCATCTGTGAAACAGAAAAAAGAAAATCATTCTACCCATCTCACAATGCTTTCATAATTTGAAATGTGCCAACTCTGCAGATAAATCACCTCCAAACTTAACAGGGGCTGGGCACAGTTGGGAAGAGATGTGGCAGCAGAAGACTGGGCTCCATGAGGATACCCCTCCCCATTGCCTTCCCTTCCTGGATGGCACTCAGGTGCTCCAAGCAAGAAGCGGACATCGTCCTGACTCTGAGTAAGCTCCGGCAGCCTCCCAGCCTCCTGTTGGTAGAACACAAAGCCAGAAATAGCTCCCTGGGTGCAGGACACCCGTTTCCCCCTCCCTGTCCTGCCTCAGCTCCCGACTCGCCTGAGGAGATCATGAAATGTGTCCACTTAGCTTGGCATCTCAAGAATCAGCAGTGGGCAGGCTGGCCCTTGAGTCTGTCTTCTCTGTCACTGTACGCACGGCCAAATCTCTTTCCTCTCTGCACCGTGCCTCTGAGGGCATCTAGCACAGAGACCGTTCCTAGTGCCAAGTAAATATGCAGTGGGTGTCGGCTTTGTCCTGGGCCCTGCGCTAGTTGCTGAGTGTATGGAGATAAACAAGACAAAGCCCTCTGGTCAAATACATGCATTTCCACACTAATTAACATGTTCTGGGGTTGCCCATCTACTGATAGCCTATTCATCAGCCTAATGGCTTATGTATTTACCAGTAGTTATCAGCTGGTTAGCCACGACTAGCTTCTTTAGCCTTGGGAAACTGACTTCACCTTTCCGGTTCTATTTTCTCATTTGTAAAACCAGGGAGAGAGGGTGCCTTGCGAGCAGCAGTGATTGAAACAATGAATGCAAAAAGCATGGCACCAATGGCGCAGTAAGCGTTCAATGGTTGGTGCTTGACCTGCTCCTTCCAAGAGCTGTAGCATTGCCATCCTGGGAAGGATAAATTCACAGCACACATACTGTCACCTCCCGTTCCTGCATCAATGGCAGACATCACTAATCAATCAAAACACTCTTTGCTACTGATCTCAGATACATCCCGAGAAGTCATCTCAACAGAGTGCTTCAGGCAACTACTACCAATTACCTGAGGTCTTTGACACTTTCTATGGAACCTTTTTCACCATCCTGTCCTTACTCAGGTGCATCGATCTACAGTTTGGCTGACACTCTAAGGTATGTCTCTACCTTCTCTGGAACTTTATTCTAGGGTTCAGTTGAGTGTAACCGCCTTTGAGACTGAGCATGAGCACAGGTCAGAGGCATGTAGGGAATGCTCATTAAATGAAGGCACACATTGATGTGCCTGGGATCAGCCAGCTGGGCTCCCATTCTGCTGAATGATCTTGGGAAAGTCACTCCTCATCTCTGGACTATCTTGACACATATATACATGTATGTATGTATGTATGTATGTATGTATGTATGTATGTATGTGTATTTTTTTTCCCCTTCTCACAGGTAGTGCGTTAGTGGGACATGGTGTCTAAAATCTTGAGTACTGGAGCCTTAGAAGCTGGAGTTTGAACCCTGGATCTACTTTCTGGGTGTGTCACCTTGGAGTGGTCACATAATCCTCTTGAACTTCAGCTTCATCACTTGTTAACTGGAGAGTCTAATAGGACCACCTCAAAAGCTTATGGGGTTTGAGGAGACGTGAAGCGGGATAATAGTTTGAGATACTGACCTATGTGGTTTTATCCTTCCTGTATTTCCCTCCCTCCCCCCTACTACCTTTTAAGCAGACTGTGGGTTCTACCCTCTGCCTCAGGGGAGGCATGCATCACGGCTGAAAACAGGAAGGATATCAGTGTTTTTAGCTTTTGCTTTTTGGAAAAGTCAAAGCCTGCAGGGGAAGGGGATTTATGGACTTAGAGTCTTGAAGAAACACAAAGGAAAAAAGATTTCTCCAGAGTAGAAAGAGATTGCCTCCAGACTAGGGAGACGGGAGAAAGAGTGGAGTGGCGGGGCCCACAAGACCAGAAAGGTGCCGTGGGGCAGGAATGATGAATGTCTCCATGTTAATATGTGTAAAGTGATGGCCAACAGTCTGAGCTGTGCCAAGCTGGGCAAACTTGGACCAGTAAAATAACCTCTCTGGACCTGTGTTCTCACTTACAATAATAAGGCTATCTTTAATCACTCCCCAAATTAGTGCAAAGAAGTATGAAATCCTGGTGCTTACCAAATATCTATTATCTCACCCTCTTCCTCAACACCAGTGATTCAGCTCATGGTTCTCTGCACTGCCAACTTTGAGTTTAGCTCTGGCCAAGAAAACATATGGTTAACTACCAGTATCTCTTGTCTCCTTGTCTTGAAGGGTTATCCCTCTCCATGGATGGTTCGATAATCCTCTTCCTGGGAAGAGCACTTCTAGCATGAAAGGCACTTCCCACTGGCTGATTCTCTCTCCTTCTGAGTGACTGCCCAGTGTGGGAGGAGAACATCAATACCCCAGGCCAAGCGCTCACCAAGCCCCGAACCCTATGAGGTCAGCCTCGCCGCTGTGCAGTCACTTCTCCCTCTGTCTGAGCCCAGTCTTGGGGTGGGCCGTCACTAGAGTAATCATCTAGAAATTTAAAAGCAGGAGAATAGCTAGGCCTCATCAGTGACATTTTGTGCTCTGAATCTTGCCTCTGGGGACAGCAGTGCTGGATAAGAGAAAAGTCTAGAGGAGCACATCTGGGCTGTAATCCTAACCCTGACCCTTACAAGGTGATAAACCTGGCTGAGTTCCTTAAATCTTCTGAACCTCACTTCTGCTACTTACAAAATGGGGGCCATGATATCTCTTGCATAGGGTTGGGGTGAAGATATAGTGAATATTTACAAACCGCCTCGCACAGAGTTTGGTTTATGAATAAAAGAGATCTAAAACTGCATGGCATCATGCCTAGCTTCTATGACCTTGGGCAAGTCACTTTATCTGTTCAGACTTTTTCTTTTATTATTTTTTTTTAAGATTTTATTTATTTGGCCGAGAGATAGACAGAGAGTGCACAAGCAGGCAGAGCGGCAGGCAGAGGGAGAGGGAGAAGCAGGCTCTCTGCAGAGCAGGGAGCCTGAGGGCAGGGCTCAATCCCAGAACCCTGGGATCATGACCTGAGCCAAAGGCAGACATTTAACCCACTGAGCACCCAAGGCGCCCTATCTGTTCAGACCTTGATTCATTTTTTGATAATATTAGCTCCTGCCCTGACTACTCATTGCTGGTTATTTATAGACAGGTTGCCCCTACTAAAATGTAAACAACTCGACAGTAAGAGAACATTGTATTCATTATTATGTTTTGCTTATAGTGGAAGTTCTGTGTTGGATGAAGGTATGAATGAACAATCAGAAAGGAGATGTGAAATCCCTTTGCACAAATTGAAAAAGGGATCCTGGCACTCATGATTCTTTGTTTCTGATGGAAATGAATTTGGATCCATGCTGGGTGCACAAGCTCTTAAGGTCAGAGACGCTGTCCCACAGCGGGAGGGGGTCAAGAGACCTGGCGTGTATTCTGGGTCTTTATAAGACCTTGAGCTTCAGTATCTTCATCTGTGAGATGGACACACAGGGGTACGGTACATACTGTTGTAAGCACTGAATGAGAACAAAGGTAAGGCTGTAACATGACTTCATGATGTGACTTTAGGCAAGTCATTTCTCATCTCTGAGTCTCACTCGTCCTATTTGTAAAATGGGAATAAATTAGTTTTTCTGCCTTCCTCCCCAAGGAAATCTGAGTGGTGTGGTATCTTAGGACTACGTATCAAGTGGGCCCACCTTTCGGCTATCACCCTGGCGTTAACTTTCTGATGCTCCATAGAGTGCCCTGTGCTCCTTCTGTGCCTCAGTCTCCCCATCTATAAAACAAAAAGGCTGAATGTGGACTTCTCAAAGGTCCTCCCTGCCCCTCCCATCCTGGCTGTAAGCTAAATGCCACTGCAAGGCGATACTGGCTTGTAAGGAGCTGACCAACGGAAGGTGGTGCTACAATGATGGGTTCCTGCTGGAAGCAGCTAGCCACATGACAAATAGTGGCCCTGAGGCCATCCTGCACCACTGCCCACACACCTACCCCTATGGGAGTGGGCTGAGCCCCAGAGTCACCTGCCACCTGGTGTGGAAGGAAGGCCAGCCAAACAAAAGCCTCCTTATCAGCTGGAAGCTCAGAAACATGATCCCAGAAACAGCCAGAGCTGCTCGCCAGCTCTACTAGGCACAGGCTGGGTACAGATGGACATCTCATCAGGATCCCCAGATCAGACCTCGGGCAGCATGTGCCACAGGGGGCCTTCATGGGGCAGGGTGCCCTAGCTCCCCACAGAGAGTAGGGGGGCCAGAGAGAGCAGTGTCTGGCCCCCTCCTCACAGCAGGGAAGTTCAAACACAAACATGGTATTGGGCAGACACCAAATCAACACATCGCTGAACCCAGAGCTCACCCAGGCTGACTCAGGCTATGGACATGGGGCAACCCCTCCCCCTTTGTGGGTCTCAGTCTCCCCCATCTGCTAAATGGGGATCTGAACTAGAGCAAGGAGTCCTAAAGATCTTTTGATCTTCTATCTCTCTCAGTAAGAAATTTTGAGAATGAAACCCCCACATAGGTGTATTTCCTTATGAATTGTACATGACACTGTTGTTCTAATACATCACCCTCAGACCTCCCCAGGTACAATGACACTGGAAAATCGTGAAAATTCCTTTACGCTAAAATTCTGCTGCGGTACCTGTGTAAGTCTCTTGAGTTTCCTCATCACCACCACGTGCATATTCCTGCCTGCCCTCATTATTTATTCATTCAACAAATATATAGACATCCCAAACCACAGGCCACTGTCTTAGGTGCTGAGATACAGCAAGGAAGGAGACCAACAAGGTCCCAGCCATCCCACCCCACACCCTCCCGCACTTCAAATGCTTCTCTTTCAAATAAAAGGAATTAACTTTGCTGGGTTTTAATACTGGCATTTCCATATGTTTCAGACTATTAGGTGTGCCGGTGACTTGATGAAGGGAAAGTGTTACAATTCACAGAGTCAGCCAACACCCCTTTGGCCCCCTGCTGTGTACCAGGTAGAAGAGGTACATCAAGGAGCGCAGACACAGTCCCCGTCCCCATGATGCTTTCTGTCTCTTAGGAGAGGTACACTTTAACGCAGGTCTCACAAATCAATATAAAATCACAAGCGTGTTGAGAGCCAAGAGAGGTACCTGCCACAATAAGAAAGTCTGTAATTCAAGGTGTGACTTACTCTAGAGCACTGTGGAAGGAATGCCTGAGGAAATGACATTTAAGCTGAGATCTGAAAGTACAGTAGGTATAAATGAGGCACCAGGGGGTGGGAGAGCTTTCCTGGTATCATGTGCAAAGGCCCGTTGATAGCAAGGGCACAGAAAATTGGTCTGAAAGGAGAGGGGTGTGGCTGAATGGAGGAAGTGAGGGGTGTCATTTTAGAAACAATCTTAGGAAGGTGGGCAGACATATGCTGGCTTGGAGAGTCATCAGGCCTTCTCAGAGGGTGAGCTCTGTATTCTGCTAAGCACCGCGCCACGACTGAAGGCTGGACGGCTTTAGATGGGAGGAGAGGGTGTGCATGGGCCGGCCTGGCTTTTGAAGAGGTTCTTTTGGCTCAATGCGGAGCATGCGTGAGGAAGGGACGGACAGAGGAAGTCGGCGG